>JAANQP010000019.1:0-54630 GCA_011320165.1 Fusarium protoensiforme
CCCCCGGCCGTCCGACCCCGGAGCCCCTTCCCCAGTTTTAGCTCCTGACTGACCACCTTCCCCGCACAGGCAAGCCTGGTATGACTCGCGACGATCTCTTCAACATCAATGCTGGCATTGTCAAGGGCCTCATCGAGGTCGCCGCCGAGGTCGCTCCCAAGGCCTTCATCCTCGTCATCTCCAACCCCGTCAACTCCACAGTCCCCATCTCGGCCGAGGTTCTCAAGGCCAAGAACGTCTTCAACCCCCAGCGCCTCTTCGGTGTCACCACCCTCGACATTGTCCGAGCAGAGACCTTTGTCGCTGATATTGTTGGCGAGGCCAACCCCCAGAGCCTGACCATCCCCGTCATTGGTGGCCACTCTGGTGAGACCATTGTTCCTCTCTTCAGCAAGGCCTCGCCTTCTGTCTCTATCCCCGACGACAAGTACGATGCCCTCGTGAACCGCGTCCAGTTTGGCGGTGACGAGGTTGTCAAGGCCAAGGATGGTGCTGGTTCCGCCACCTTGTCCATGGCTTACGCCGGCTTCCGGTATGTTGCTCCGATTTTCGTCTCTCTCATCAATGGCTGACCTGGACACAGATTCGCCGAGAAGGTCCTCCGTGCCGTCAAGGGCGAGACCGGCCTCGTCGAGCCCAGCTACGTCTACCTTCCCGGTGTTCCCGGAGGTGACGCTATCGCCAAGCAGACTGGCGCTGACTTCTTCTCTGTTCCCATTGAGCTCGGCGTGAGTTGAAAATCTTGAGTGTCTTGAAATGTTGAATTGGCTAACTTTACATAGCCCAACGGTGCTGAGAAGGCCATCAACCCTCTGGAGGGCATCACCGAGAAGGAGCAGGTCCTTCTGGCCAAGTGCATTGAGGGTCTCAAGGGCAACATTACCAAGGGCATCAGCTTTGTCCACAACCCTCCCCAAAAGTGAATACCCCTATAAACATCTTTCCAAATACCCAGTAAGAGGCTTCCAGAGAAGCCAAGGACGCTCGTGTCGAGGTCCGCAACTATGGCGCTAGGGCATAGTAAATATGAATCATGATCACAATTGCTGATATGATGGCTCTCTCTTACAGGCTGTGAAATGTCTCGGCGGCGTTGGTCGTGTCCGGTTTCTTCATGACCCCGGTCTCTCGGTCTCAGGGATTGCTGCAGGTATGGATGGAGTTTTGGTCAAGGCTTGGTCGAACCCCCGGGCGGTGGTTGGCTCTTTTTATGCCCATGACAGCCGATGGTCGGGAATCTGGCGCGTTGTGGCTGGACTTGCATTAAGGGTATCATAATATTGTACCTAGGTAGATAGCTCTCCTAGGGCTTATTGGGAATAGTCTTGATTTGAAACACGGCTCCCGGTAACTCGTTGATCTCGGCCTGGACCGTGGTGTTGATGCCCAGGGCCGCCAAGGCGCCTCGAACGACGCCGCAGGGGAACCACAAGAACTGAAGCATGCACGGTTAGGACCGAGGGAAGGCAGACGACGGAATCACGGAAGAGGTCGGGGGACGTACCGGTTGAGCGCGGACTATGGCTTGGCCGCCTGCTTCTGTGCTCATGCGGGAGAAGGGCCGGAAGACGTTATCTGTCAAGACGTAGACGCCCTAGATGAGTGAGTGCATGAGCATGATATCCCTCAGTGCAATGCGGTGGCGTCGCAGTTTCGTACCCTGTGATTCGTCTTTAGGTTGTCAATGTTCTTGCCAAACACCAGTGTCCACAGGTCTTTGCAGAGGAACTTGATAACGTCAAGGGTATCGTTGAACCGGGGCCGATCTCTCGAGAACCTGTTGCAGCATAAGCCATCAGGCCACACAACATGCGCCGACCTGACACTCGTACCTCTCCACCAGCCCCTGGCCGACTCTATAGCCCAGCATCTCCAGACGATGATGCACTGCATCTAGATCCTCCTCCTGGTCCTTCCTCGTGGCGGTGCCGGCGACTACGCCGGCGGCATTGGAGCTCACGGCATGGCTCGTCGATGCGACATCTGCGGGTGTGCTGCTCGGGTCCGAAAGGGCCGTGTCTCGCTCGTGAGTGACGCGGTATGCGAGAGGGACGAGCTCAATAAGGAGGAAGTCTAAGCAGGAGGAGCTTAGGAAGTTGGCGGATGGGTCGCTCGAGTTGAAAGGAGGCATGACTGTCTCGAAGGACATGATAGGCAAGTCGGATCGGTCTGTTTTTTTCGTAGCGCCTGGTAATACTGGGATCAGAAAGGAGTCGTGATGTTGAGAAGTGGGAATTGGTGAGCGCTCTCTGTCTGTCTGCTGGCCCCAAGCTACATTCACAGTACGTACTGCTCCAGCTCACCGAGCTGAGGGAGGTGCCCGGCCAGGGGCACTCGTGCTTGCGCTGGCACGTGCTGATAAGAAATGGATGGGGGGTTATCGGGGTCTTGGCAAACGCGGGGCTCAAGGTCGAGAGCGGCGCGGGGCAGGACTCGGAGAGAGAAAAAAAAAAGTTTTGGTTGCAGCTACAAAAGACTCGCGATCCAAATTCTCTCCTTCTGGGGTTGGTTCCCATATCATTGGCGGACTAATTGCATCCTGCGACCATTCAATTACTGGGGATCTGGAGAAAGGTGCCTGTCCGGGATCATCTGAAAGGACAATCTTGGTCGAGATACCATTACCGACATCGGAATCGCATTCGCATCTTTTCTCTCACATACACCATCGACCATGGCGGACCTCCGAATTCTCCTCATCGGCAATGGTGGCCGTGAGCACGCCCTGGCCTGGAAGCTCAGCCAGTCGTCTCGAGTCCAGCAGATCTTTGCTGTCCCCGGCAACGGAGGAACTGCCGGTTGCCCCAAGGTGACCAACGTCACCTCGGTCAAGGCTGAGGACTTTCCCGGCCTCGTCAAGTTCTCCCAGGAGAACGGAGTCAGCCTGGTTGTCCCCGGGCCCGAAGCCCCTCTTGTCGATGGCGTCGAGGGCTGGTTCCGAAACGCTGGTATCCCCTGCTTCGGCCCCTCCAAGGAGGCTGCGCGCCTCGAGGGTAGCAAGACCTACTCCAAGGACTTTATGAAGAAATACAACGTCCCTACTGCCGCCTACGAGAACTTTTCCGACTACAACAAGGCCATTGCCTACCTCGACAGCATTAACCACGACGTCGTCATCAAGGCCACCGGTCTTGCTGCTGGCAAGGGAGTTATTATCCCCCAGACCAAGGATGAGGCCAAGGCGGCCTTGAAGCAGATCATGGTGGACAAGGAGTTTGGCGATGCCGGTGATGAGGTTGTCATTGAGGAGCTTCTTATTGGTGATGAGCTCAGTGTCCTCACTTTCTGCGACGGCTATTCCATCCGATCCCTGCCCCTCGCCCAGGACCACAAGCGCATCTTTGACGGCGACCAGGGCCCTAACACTGGCGGCATGGGCTGCTATGCTCCCACCAACATTGCCACCAAGGAGCTCACTGAGCAGATCGACCGTGAGATTCTCGAGCCCACCATCTCCGGCATGCGACGGGAGCAGCAACCCTTCCGCGGTGTCCTCTTCACTGGTCTCATGATCACCAGCAACGGACCCAAGGTTCTTGAGTACAATGTTCGATTCGGCGACCCTGAGACTCAGACCGTCCTCCCTCTCCTCTCTGCCGACACCGACTTGGCCGAGATTATGCTTGCGTGCGCCAATGGATACCTGGACAACTGCAAGCTGACCATCGAGGACAAGTTCAGCGCCACTGTCGTCCTAGCATCTGGTGGCTATCCCGGTTCTTACCCCAAGGGCAAGGTCATGTCAGTCCAGACTCCCCCTATTGGTGCCACCATCTTCCATGCCGGTACCACTCTCGATGGCAACGTTCTGAAGACTTCTGGTGGCCGTGTCATCGCCATCAACGCTGTCGGCGACTCCCTCCGGGCTGCTGTTGATGCTGCCTACGCCGCCCTTGACGCCAAGGTGATCGAGTTCGAGGGTGCTTTCTACCGAAAGGACATTGCTCACCGGGCATTCCGCGCCACTGCTCAGGCCTCCATGACTTATGCCCAGGCTGGCGTCGACATCCAGGCCGGCAACGACTTTGTCGAGAAGATCAAGAAGGCTGTCGCCAGCACCAAGCGACCTGGCGCCGATGCCGAGATTGGTGGCTTCGGAGGCGAGGTTGACCTGTCCAAGTGTGGCTTCCCTCAGGCTCCCATCATCGTCGGCGCCATTGACGGCGTCGGCACCAAGCTCATGATTGCCCAGGCCATGAAGAAGCACGACACCGTCGGTGTCGATCTGGTTGCCATGAACGTCAACGACCTTGTCGTTCAGGGTGCTACTCCTGTCATGTTCCTTGACTACTACGGCTGCAGCAAGCTGGACCTCCCTACCGCCGCCGCCTTCGTCGAGGGTGTTGCTGACGGCTGCCGTCAGGCCGGTTGTGCTCTGGTCGGCGGCGAGACTGCCGAGATGCCCGGCATGTACCAGAAGGACGACTACGACGCCGCCGGCTGCGCTGTCGGTACCGTCACCCCCGACACCAAACTGCCTAAGAAGGACGCCATGGCCCAGGACGATGTCCTCCTCGGTCTCGCATCCGCAGGTGTCCACTCCAACGGCTTCTCCCTTGCCCGCCGCATCGTCTCCCGCGCCGGCCTCAGCTACCATGACACTGCCCCCTGGGACCAGTCCACCACCGTCGGCGAGT
Organism: Fusarium protoensiforme; assembly: GCA_011320165.1. Taxonomy (NCBI): domain Eukaryota; kingdom Fungi; phylum Ascomycota; class Sordariomycetes; order Hypocreales; family Nectriaceae; genus Fusarium; species Fusarium protoensiforme. The sequence continues at coordinate 4,638 of JAANQP010000019.1, forward strand.
CTCTCCTCACCCCTACCCGCATCTACGTCAAGTCCCTCCTCCCCGTGCTCCCCCACATTAAGGGTCTCGCCCACATCACCGGCGGCGGTCTCGTCGAGAACGTGCCCCGCATGCTCCCCGAGGCCCTCGCCGCCGAGATCGAGTTCGGCTCCTGGGAGATCAACCCCGTCTTCAAGTGGCTCCGCGAGGCCGGCAACGTTGCCCCCCTGGAGATGTGCCGCACCTTCAACTCCGGCGTCGGCATGGTCATCGCCGTCGACCCCGCCAAGGCTGACGCCGTCGCCCAGGCTCTGGTCGACGGAGGTGAAAAGGTCTACCGCATCGGTCGTCTTGCCCGCCGTGACCAGGGCGAGGCGTGCCTCATCCACAACGTCGACTCGTGGAGTGCCGAGGCGGCGGTGCCTACCAAGCGTAAGGAGATGGAGTCATAATGGGAAAGAAAAGAGAGAGAAAAAAACAAAGCATGGGATTTATGGAGTCAATTGATATAAAGGATGGGTTAACGATGGGAAACGATATGAAAAAGGGGGGTTGTCTATAGGATTAAGGACAGACAGATAGAAGGCCATGGTTGAAGTGGTATAATGCCACGCCTGCTCTTACATGAATGGCATATGAGTTTTATATTTCTGATATATGGTGCTCATTATTCGAAGAGTTTCTAGATTTACGGGAATGCGTGATGGCTTTTCGCTGGTAGCTTTCCCCTGAACAAGAGTCAACTCTCTCGCATATTCACAATAACAATGCCAACAATGATTAAACCTCTTCAACTCCACCTGGTCAAACAGATTAAAACTGTTTGTAGATTCACATGGCTGGACTCAGGGTTCGCCCTATATGATCTGATGCAACAACCAAGGCTGTCCTCCATATTCATCATGTATGGGATGAGATCATGCTACCTCATCCTTCTTTCTCTATTCGCCGTTGTCATGCCCAAGACCTATCCCGTGATTCCCAATCCACCTCGCCAAGAATACGGAATCATCGTAGAATCGTGGCGGTTCCCATTTACTCCGTTACACCTCGCGGAACTGAAAAAAAAAAGAACATGATAACATATGCATGCATGCCTGTTAAAGAAAAGCCACCTCATCCTTTGGCGACAGGGGAATCATTTTCCGTCTCCTCCAACTCCAGACCAGAACAGGCAAAAAAGGAAATATTATCAACCAACTCCCTTCGATGCCACGCGACCCGGGAAGTAATTACCTATCCCAGGCCAACTCGAGTTTCTCTGCTGCTTTCAAGTCTCTACGAAGTCTTGCGTCTTCGCGACCTCGACTTTTTCTGCCTTGGAGGTTGGGTATCTTCCTACAGATACCCACCAGGTCCATTAGGAGGCAACGCCAAGTTATTCGACAGGTTAGTAGATCCATAGAAGCCATTCGTTGCCGTGTTTTGACGCTTAGGGGGCGGCTGAACAGACGGTTCGTCATCGTCATCCGAAAGCGTCAGGTCAATGATAGCAGCAATCGGGCGCTTGCCACTGATGGAGGATGTTCCCCTGGGTCCAGAAGAGGACCCGTCCCGACCGGCTGTGACAGGCGTGCCGATACTCGGCGTGGTGTTCTTGGGAGTCTCTAGACGACGATGACCGATGGTGTTGACCTCTGAAATCAAGACATCGTCATCGTCGTCGTAGTCATCGTGGTAAGACGAATTCCCATTGCTTAGACCTAGACTCTCGTCCGAGTTCTTGAGGTGCCATTCCCCATCAGGCTCGATGGTAACCGACTCCAGGCTTTTTGAGGTCCTCGTGAGGATGTCTTTGACGTACCTGTTGATTTTGTCAGTAATCCTAAAAGCATAAACAACATCTGCTTCGGAACTTACTCGTCTACTGCTAGTTGGTCAAAGGGCGCCATTTTAGAGCAGATTGGACATTGCCACTGCGGGCCTTGCTCCTGGAGCTGCAGATATGACGTTGCGTCAAAGCACTGAATATGTGAGCAGCTCAGCCCGCGACATGGAAGACTCAGTCGCATGTAAGAGAGGGGACACTTGAGGGACAGGACTTGAGACGTTGCTACCACGTCAGGATCCTGTGCCTTTGCGTTGACTGGAGAGTGTCAGCGTTGCTCCTAGGGGAATTCCAAGTTCATACTTACGCTCTTTTTTGACATTATCGATTGGTATCCTCCTGCCGGTAGAGATACGCGTCACAAGCTCATCTACGGCTGTGACCCGGCAGAGATTGAGTACTAGGTAGTATTTCTGCCAACTGTTAGTTCTCATGTACAACCAAGCATGCGTCAAGATTGGCAAGAAACCCTGACTTGGTGACCGCCCACCTTGGTCGTCAACGCATATGTGAATTCGACATTGTTAGTATAGTGAGGTCGAAGACGCAGAGCCTTGGTGATGTCAACCGGTCTAGTAGAGCCGGGTTTATTCTTCAACCCGCGAAGGTTTGCCTTGATCTCGCCACCGTTGACCTTGAGTTCAGACTGGTGAGGAAATGCAATATCCTGCATGCCCGTGCAGTCGCTAGCGCAAAAGACCATGACTCGGTACGAAGTATCGTCGACGCAGTTCTGCAGAGAGGGGTGGTCGTTGAGCTTGATGGGGATAGAGACCGTGTTACGGTGCTGTGACATGGCTGGACAAGGGCGTTAGTTGCGCAAAGGTCTTGGCTCATGAGAGCAGTGGCGCGGGGACATACTATCGCAAGCTCGCGCTTCACCAATGGTGGCCTCGATCTTGTAAAACGGACTCGACTTGAAGCTGAGTGCCATTGGTTGCGACCCGCCGAAGCCGGTGCTAGAGCGATGACCGTTGGATAAACCGGGCGAACTACCAGAGAACGACATACTCTGCATGGAGTACGGCTGCGAGTGGCCATGAGCGTGTGCATGCGAGAGATTCGTTCGGGCGGGCGAGGTTCCGGCGGGCGCATTCGATATAGTGTTGTGCACGCTCTGACGGATCTGCTGGAAGCGCACAGGATCGTTGGCATCGACGGCTTCCTGGATGACTATAGGTACCAACATGGTCAGCTATTGTTGGATGCGAAAAGAATATGCAGAGTAGAGGACGAGAAGGGGTGCAGGTTGGCAGAGGTTGACAGTGATGGCCGGCCGGCCGGCCGGCCGAGTGAATGCGAGTGACAACTTACGATTGGCGATGCGTTTCTGTAGTTCCGCCTTAATGCCAGTGCTCTTAACGCCGTTGACCTGGCAGACTGACGAGAGCTGTCGATTCAGAAGGCGATTCACCTGCCGCACAAGCGCGTTGGCCTCGTTCCGCGAGACCGCAGCGGGTTGTGTTGACAAGACGGGGTTCATGGCCGACCCCAGGCCTGAGGATGCCATTATGGATGCCGATGAGGATATGATGAGACAGTGAGTGATTCAGGAAGGAGGCTCGAGGTTGTAGGAGGGAGGTGCAGCCATGGAGCCTTCAGGAGGGCGCGAGGAAAGACGACGTCGGGTGGTGGTCGCGCAGCCGCATCCAAGGCAAGTGCGCATGGAGGCCGATGCAGCCTGTCGGAAGGAAAGAGGCCCCCGGAAGGTGAACTAGCAACAATAGTAGCAGTGAGTGAAGAGTTGCAGCGGGTGGTCAGTGGCAGTGGGCAGGTTGCGAGGAAGGAGAGAAAACTGCGCCACAGCGAAGGGGAAAAGCAAACACGGCGCGCTAAACGGGCAGGAGAGGAGCAGAACAAACGCCGCGGCGCTATTCTTTTCGTCTTTTCAGCGACGGCGATACTTAAAGTGTTCAGTCTATCTCCTCTACCACCGCGCGCAATCTCCAGAGGGTCGTCGTTCTCTGTCTCGTTTGATGTCATGCTCGCCTAGGAATCCTCGGCGCGACCGTGTCTTGAAACGGTAGGCGGTGGGAGCCGGCAGAGACTGTGGGGGGTCTAGTTCTAGACTCGCGTCGAGTCCCTGAGTGCCTGGGTTGAAACTAAGCCACATCCGCCACAGATCATAGTTTTTTTTTTTTTTTTCCCTGTCTTATCGCCAATCTACGATAACGACATCTTCATCCTCACTCTCTCTTCCTCTTCACCTTGTTCAACAAGCTAACTAATTCACGTCGACAACATGGCAAAGAGTTCACGATCAAGCACCCGAAAGGCCAACAACCGGCGCCTGGTGGCCAACGTGTTTGGCCCGGTCGAGTCCGCTCGAGCGGAGCGCCTCTCCGCAAAGCTGCTTGAGCTGGCCCAGCAGCCAAAGCCCGAGTCCTCAGATGTCAAGATGAGTGGTGAGGGTGTTCAGGTCTTGAAAACTTGTGAGACATGGTGTTAACTCATTTTCTAGTTGACGAGGGCAATGAGGACTCGAATGAAAAGGAGGATGCTCAGGAGGAGGTGACAAGTGAGTATGAGCTCAGAATCTACTTTTCTAGATTGCTAACTTGTCCTTCAGCAATGGACGTCGACTCTGCTAAGCCTTCAAGCGGTCGTATTGAGAAGAAGCGAGGCGACAAGCGAAAGCAGAAAAAGTCCAAGATCGTCTTTGCCTCTTATTCCAGCCGGTCAAAGGGAAATAAGAAGAGAAGCTCTTGAAGGAACAAACCGTTATTGCCCACATGTTTCTTCTTCCATCGTCGTCGTCGTCGTTTTAGCAGCAAATCTGAATCTGAATCTGTGATACCCGAAATCTCAGCCTCGTGTGGCGCAGCTCCCTCGATAATTTCTTCTCGGCCAATCACGGCTCACCCCTGTCCCCCTACCTTTTTGGTTCATCTTGGTGAGGCTGGCCCAACATGGGCACATCCATCTCGCGCTCCAACACGACACGTTCACTTCTTCTTTCACATTTTGACCATAGTTCTGTCTACATGTCCATCTTTTCCATGTGTCCTTAGTCACTCCTTTTTTGCCCATAATTACTCCTCGTAATGGTATCCTCAAGTAATGGCTCGCTATTGCGCAGCCTGCTGCTCGTTGCGGCCAATCTTCTAATCCCTGTCTCGATCCTCGTCTTCGCGATGGGCTTCTTCCCATACAAGCCCTTTCTGCCTGGGCTGGCCGAGTTTGAGCCTCTAGACATTGGGTCGCCGCCCGATGCGCCCTTTAATCGCCTGATTTTCATGGTTGTTGATGCCTTGAGGAGGTATGGATATGTCTCCGAAAGCCTCACCCGCGGGCACTGGGTTGACTCTGTACAGCGACTTTGTATACTCGGATGTGTCGGGTTTCCAATATGTTCAAAGGTGCAACTGAATCTTTCTCTTGGATATTCTATTACTTATGCGCCATTAGTCTTATTCGAGATGGCAGCGCAATGCCCTTCACGGCCAATGCCAGATCACCCACGGTTACCATGCCTAGGATCAAGTCCATGACCACTGGTTCTATCCCTTCGTTTGTTGATCTCATCTTGAACTTTGACGAGGCCGACACCTCGTCGACGCTCGCTTCTCAGGACACCTGGGTTGCTCAGATCAAGGCCAGGGACATGGGCAAGGCCCTCATGTACGGCGATGACACCTGGCTGAAGCTGTTCCCGAATACCTTTGACCGCGAGGATGGAACCTCTAGCTTCTTTGTCGCGGTTTGTCTCTCACTCATGTTACTTATGACAGCATGATTAACATTCTCATATAAGGACTTTACTGAAGTGGACAACAATGTCACCAGGAACATCGCTGGTGAGCTGGAGAACAACGACTGGGGCCTTATGGTCCTCCATTACCTTGGCCTAGACCATATTGGCCACAAGGCAGGGCCCAGGAGGTATTTGTCCTTCTCTGAATGATTGAGTTCGTATGCTAACGCCGGCAAGCTCCAACATGGTTCCCAAGCAACGCGAGATGGACGGCATCGTCCAGACCCTTTTCGAGGCCATGCAGTCCAAGCCTCACCTGGACTCGACTCTCCTCGTCCTCTGCGGCGACCACGGCATGAACGACGCCGGAAACCACGGTGCTTCTTCCCCAGGCGAGACGTCACCCGCCTTGGTCTTCATGTCCCCCAAGCTCAAGACCATCTCCTCCAAGCTCTCCGCGCCGGCTCAGCCCAAGGACGAGTTTGACTACTACTCCACGGTCGAGCAGTCCGACATAGCGCCGACCATCGCCGCTCTCCTGGGCTTCCCCGTGTCCAAGAACAACCTCGGGGCCTTTATCCCCGACTTTCTCCCCTTCTGGCCCAAGACGAGTGACAAGATCCAGATCCTGGTCCGCAACGCCCGGCAGATCCTCAACATCGTCACCGCCGCCTTTGGGGCTGAACTCTTTGATGCGGAGAGCAGCTCTGACCCGTGCGCCCTGGAGAAGACTGAGATCAATGAGCTTGCCTGCCAGTGGCGCAAGATCAACAAGGAGGCTCATGTTCTCGCTGCTGGCAACAAGATGGACCAGGAGTGGCTCGACGCCATGTCTGAGTGGCTTCGTCGTGCTCAGGAGCTGATGAGCAGCATGGCCTCCAACTACGAGATGCCCAAGCTGTACATTGGTCAAGCGATCGCTGCGGCTTCTGCTGTTGCAAGCGGCTTAGTGGTCTTTAAGCTCGGGGCACACCGGCAAGGCCCTCTTCTTCCTTTTGCCCTCCTCACGCTGTCGTACGGGGCCATGATGTTTGCGAGCAGCTACGTCGAGGAGGAGCAGCACTTCTGGTACTGGACAAGCTCCATCTGGATTCTCTTGCTGGGTATTCGACACATTCGAAGGTATGTTTGCGCAACACTGAATACGCATCCGATATAACACTAACCAAATAATAGACTCAACAGCTTGGAAGACATTGGCTGGCTATTCATCTCCCTCGCTGCCCTTCGGATAACAAGGGCCTGGAACCAGACAGGTCAAAAGTTTGCCGGAAGCCCCGACATCGTGAAGACTTTTGTCGTCACCCATCCCCAGCTCCTCTGGTCGTTCCTCATCTTCTCGTACATGATCCTCTCGTTCCGCCTGCTGGCCCGCCTCAAGAGCCTGCCGTCCATAGCCAGCACCGCCCTCACCTCGGTCCTCCTCATGTCCGCCTTTAGCTTCAAGCTCGACTTTACCCGCGAGGACGCGCCGGAGCTTGTCGTCGGGTTCGCGAGGAGCCTTAATGAGCTGTTTCAGGGGCAGTCTCTGCTCTGGAGGGCAAGGACTGTTTTTATCATCCTGGCCATCTTCTCGGCGTATGGAACATATCGCTCCTTTACTGGTGGCCGGAATGGTCAGCTGCAGTCAGGTAACCCCCCCCCCCTTTTTCCCATCTACAACCTCATTCACGATAATCTAACGAAACCTCTAGCTCATCTATTCCACCACCTCCTCACCCTCCTGGGCATGACGCAGTCTCGCGCCACAAACATCCCCCTGTTCCTCCTCTCCGACATCCTCTTCCACTCCCTCCAGGCGGTCGACATGTCGGTCCCCGAGATCGCCACGACGGCCATCCTCCTCCAGTACGCCACCTTCTTCGCCTTTGGCGGCTCCAACGCCATCTCATCGGTCGACCTCTCGAGCGCCTACAACGGCGTCAGCGGCTTCAACGTCGTCGCCGTCGGCGTCCTCACCTTTGTCAGCAACTGGGCCGGTCCCCTGTTCTGGTCCTCGGCCGCCAACCTCTTGCTGCTTCGCAAGTATCACGAGGGCCGTCGCGACGCCTTTGTGCAGTACGTCTCCCTCCAGACCCTCTTCGTTGCCGTCAGCATCGCGTTCGTCATGGCGGCTTGCACGGCGCTCAGGACGCATCTTTTCATCTGGACCGTCTTCTCGCCCAAGTACCTTTACTGCATGGCTTGGAGTCTTGGACAGCACCTATTGATCAACATTGTCTTTGGAGGTCAATTGTTTTGGCACGGCTCGCGTGGATAGACAGTAGGATACTAGCCCATATATTGGTGATAACCCAAGAATCAATATACACATGTCATGATAATATCGTCACATTATTGACAATTAGTGCAATCAAGAAACACGCATGAATAGATGTATCAACCTCCATCGCCAAAACTCAGTGTCCCTCTACCCATTCAAGCCGTCCCATAACCCACTCGTGACAATGCCAAATCATCCAAAGGTCCAGTCATTACTTCATTACATCTTGGGTCTCAGACGCCCGTCATCTCGACGTCGTCACCGTCTGACAAGAGCTGTTCCACTAATGACTCACTCTCCTCCTTGGGTACAATGGTACCATCGCTCTCCTCCTCCTCCTCCTTGATGCGAGGCTCCGAAACCACCGACTTCTCCTCCTCGGGTGTTTGTCGGTCCAAAGTCACTGACGTGCTGCGGCTGGAGCGCCGGTAGGCAGGCTGTTGCTGTTGATCTTCAAGGGCGTTGACAATCTTGCCCAGGTTGACGTGGATCTTGTAGAGGGCATTGCGGCTGGTGGCATCAGACAGCAGGCCATCCTCGACAGCGGCGCTGACCTCGGTGTATGCCTCGCGCAGCTTGTCCTCGGTTGAACCAGGGGACACGTGAAGCTTTCCAAGAAGCGTAGCGAGGAGCTTCTTCTCTTCTTCTGTAATCGAGTTAATACTGTTCCTTGTTGTTATATGACTTGTTGACTTACTGGCAATGTTGCCTTGCAGCTTCTCCAGAATGTCCATGGCAAACTCCAGATGCACATCGCCATTCACAACCTTCTTCTCGGTATCTAACAGGTCTGTAGGGCTGTAACACTTTCTGGGATCCGTCCAATCCACTAGACAAGCTCCGATGGTGGTCATGCTGACCATGTCCTCCTCGACATCCACATCGTCATCCTCCAAGCCTTCGCGGACGTTGAAGAGGGCGTGAATAGCATCAAGTGCAATAGTCCGCATCAGATCCTGGTTCTCAGCCCGTGAGAAGCAGAACACGGGGAGGAAGTAGTTCAGGGCCTGGCGAACTGTCTGGTTTGATGCTGACGAGGGGTCAAAGTAGGCAACCACCAGAGACTTGAGCAGATCCTGGCAGGCCTCTTCATCGCTGACAACACGACCCAGCAGAAGCTTCGAGACAGCCACAGTAGCAGCTGCTTGCACTTCTGGCGACTTGGCCCCGCCCTTGACGGCCTTGATGTAGACCTTGAGTAGGCTAGGGGTAGAGGATAGCAGATCTGCGCCGTGGACGTTGAGGATATCAGTCAGAATGTGCAGCGCCGTGATCTGAAGAGCCGTGTGGCCCTTGCTAAAGAAGTGCATGAACAGAGTCAGGTTCTCGTCTGCAACCGAGCGATCAAGAAGAGCGCAGAGGCCGAGACAAACCAAGCCTCTCTCTCGAACAGGCGCTTCGTGGCTGCGGACGGCTGGGACAACCAGGTTGTTCAGCATCGACACCAGGTCTGTGTTGTCCTGAAGATTGATGGACACATGCGTGAGCATGCATTGGACAATGTGAAGGCACTTCATGTTGACAACGATCTCCTTGACCGCCTTGTCGTGTGCTTCCTCCTCGCTCATCTCGGGAGTGTTACCTCGCCTGCTACTCTTAGTTGGCGTGCTTGGACTGCTAACCTCAGACCTAGCTGAGTGGAAGCTGTCCTCGGGCTCCTCAGCTGGCGGGTCATCGACGATAGTGTCGTGAACGTCCGCCACGGACTCGAGGACAATGCTGATGAACTCTCGCTCTCCGGCAGCATCGGGGGAGCAGATCCCTTGTAGTGCTTCCACGGCGAGCTTGGTGACTTCGTCTGGCAGCTCAGGAATTGAGATGGCTTGTCGAAGAAGGGTAAACATCTTCCGTCGACCGACTTCGTCAGAGTAGTCAAGAGTCAGAGCGATCTGGAGCAGCTGCTCAACGATGAACTCTTGTTCCACCGTGTCTTCTTCCTCCTCGTCCTCATCCTCATCACCCTCGGCCACCCTCTTAACGGCTTCAACAAGGACGTGCAGGTATCGCTCCAGGAAGAAGGCAAGCTTTGTCACCTCGGGAAGCTTCTCCTCCAAGAGGCCCAAGTACTTGCCATCACCTTCGTTGCGGCAAAACTCGTTGAAGCTCCTCGCCATGAAAACAGACTCGGCAGAAAGGGTCTCCCAGAAGCTGTCATCAAACTCAACCGTCTCGCGATAGTCTGGTCGGCCCTCCCAGAAGCCCTTCATAGCTTCCAGAGCAACTCCGTTCTCAACTCCCGTGTTGACCACGTCAATTCGCTCCAGTAACTCCTGAAGTCCCTCAAAGCTCGGAGGTGATGGCTCCGCAGGGGCGCCATCTTCACGAGGCTGCACTCCTGCGCAGTCCTCAATCCACCGCTCGCGGAAGAGTCTACCTGCAGCTTTTCGGACGTTTTCATCTCTATCTCGGACACCCCATCGGAGGAGCTTCTCTCGCATCTTAACTGAAAGGTGTCGGAAATCGCCTAGTGCGGGCAAGAGTCGAGAGTAAACAGCTCTTCGAGTTGCTGCATCTTGGTCTCGTGCTCGCTCAAGGAGCAAGGACAGAGTTTCGGGCAGGATAGGGAGGTTGACGAGGAGAGATTTTCGCACATCGGCATTTGGATCATTCTGAAGAACCTCGAGTAGCTTCGCAAGTAGGCCCGTATCGCCATCCTCGCTATCATCAGAGTTGGTGCAACCCTCGGTCTGATTCCCTGCAAGTCGACCAAGACCCAGCACCGCTTGAGAGCGGACCATGGCCTCCTTGTCGCGAATCCTCTTGAGCAGCCCATGACGCAACTTCTGGAAAAGATCGTCATCGATGGCATCGAGCGAGTTGATGATGTGCGAGACGAGTTGAGTCGATCGGTATCGAACAACCTTGTCCTTGGCTGTCATGAGCGGAAGGATGGCTTCCAGGAGCTGAGAGATAAGCCGTGTGCTCGGAGTCTCGGGCATTACGCTCGCTTCGTCCTCGACATCCCCCATAAGTTCGTTATCCTTCTCGCTCGCATGGTGCAGAAAGAGGCCGACAAATCGAATCGATCGCTCTCCGACACTCTCGGACTTCTTGATGGGCATAATCTTGGTGACACATCTAATGAACTCGCGATTGAAGGCATCCTCGTCAAAGTCGTTGAATTGTGAGGCGTTCGGGTTTGTGGGTTCGTAGCAGCAGGGCTCCTGAATCTTTCGCAGATTCACAACTAGCTTGCGGTGGGTGGCTGTGGTCCGCTGCGCATCGCGAAAGACTGCGCATATCTTGGTTCGAAGAGCGTTGTCTGGCGTATCGACAACCTCAGGCGCTGAGGATGCGACCGAGGATCTCGCAGCCGACGTTCGCGTCGACCGGGCTGAAGTTCGTGCGGGCATGATGTTAATGACTGCTAGCCCATTAATATGTAGCTGTAACGTGAAAAGACTGTATGTAATCGCTAGAAATTGTGCATTGGTTTCCCCTTGTCGCGGTGTGTTGTTGAACCACTCCGCGCGTAAACAGTCTTCCAGATACGGTTTAGCGCCAGGCACTTCCCCGCCATCACGTGCGATAAGAGCAGGATGCCAAAAAATATTCCTTATCGATCAACTACCATTATTTTTTCTGAGGTAGCGCTTGCGATCCTCTCGTTGCAAAGCGTCAGTCTCAATCTCCTTCTTTGTCTTTTTTGTAAATCGGGCAGCAAGATGGGCAAATCAAAGAACGACCGAAAACGTCCCCACGCCGAAGCTGAGGATCTCGATCCTGCTTCTTTCGAAGACCGCGACAATGGCGCCGTGCAATCGTCCAAGAGAGCGCGAGTCGATGAGCGACGTTCGCTCTTTGTTCGCTCGCTGCCTCCCAGTGCTACCAGCGAGACCTTGACCGACTTCTTCTCCCAGCATTACCCGGTGAAGCATGCCACTGTGGTTGTCGATCAAAAGACAAAGGAGTCCAGAGGCTACGGTTTCGTTACTTTCGCCGACGCCGACGATGCTACCGAGGCCAAGAAGGCACTCCACAACCAGGAGTGGGACGGCCGACGACTCCGAATCGATATTGCTGAGCCGCGACACCGAAACCCGGCAAACGGCGAGGTTTCTGCAAACAAGGCCCGCAAGGAGGAGTTCCAGAAGCCTCCCAAGCTGATTATTCGCAATCTGCCCTGGAGCATCAAGACTTCAGAACAGCTTACCAACCTCTTCCGAAGTTTCGGCAAGGTCAAGTTTGCCGATCTTCCACAATCCAAGGGCAAGCTCAAGGGTTTCGGATTCGTTACTCTCAGGGGAAAGAAGAATGCCGAAAAGGCTCTGGAAGCTATCAATGGCAAGGAAATTGACGGAAGAACCCTTGCTGTCGATTGGGCTGTTGACAAGGAAACCTGGGCGCAACAACAACCAGCAGAGGAGGAGAGTGATGGCAAGGAGGAGGAGGAGGAGGAGGAGGAGGATGAAGCATCTGAGAGCGCTGATGAGGACGAAGACGGAGGTGCCGCGACCAACCGAGATGATCAATTGGACGCCGACTTGGAAAACTTCTTCAAGAACCATATGGAGAACCTCGAGGAAGAGGACTCAGACAAAGATGAGGACGAGGATAAGGAGGACGATGAGGACGAGGAAGATGATAGCGAGAAGGCTCCCAAGAGGACAACGGACAACACCGCAACCATCTTCATCCGCAACCTACCATTTACAACCACCGACGAGCAACTCAAGGGTTTCTTTGGCCACTTTGGCACAGTCCGATACGCCCGTGTCGTCATGGACAAGGTCACCGAGAAGCCTGCCGGAACCGGCTTCGTGTGCTTCTTCGACGTCGAGGACGCAAAGAACTGCATCAAGGGGGCCCCCCGTCCTACAATGGCCGTCACGGCGAACAAGAACTCGATCCTCCAGGACGAGAGCGCCGATCCCGATGGCAAGTACACCCTCGACGGCCGTCTACTTCAGGTCGCCCAGGCTGTCAACAAGGAGGAGGCCAGCACTCTCGCCGACAGCGCCCTCGCCAAGCGCAATCTGAAGGACAAGCGCAGACTCTTCCTCCTCACCGAGGGCAACATCGACAGGAACTCGTCCATCTTCAACCTCCTGACAGAGCCCGAGATCCGGATGCGCCAAGCCAGCGCTGCTCAGCGCAAGAAACTCGTTCAGGGCAACCCCAGCCTGCACGTCAGCCTGACGCGTCTGGCCCTGCGCAACATCCCGCGCAACATTGGCGCCAAGGAACTCAAGGAGCTCGCGCGAAAGGCTGTCGTCGAGTTCGCCAAGGACGTCAAGGCCGGTCGCCGACAGCCCCTGTCCAAGGAAGAGAATGCCCGTGACGGCAAGGATGCCAAGGAGAAGGAGCAGCAGCGCAAGGCCAAGGGCAAGGGCATCATCCGTCAGGCAAAGGTCGTCTTTGAGAGCGCCCAGGGGCAGAAGCTGCAGGAGAAGGAGGGAGGCAAGAGCCGTGGCTACGGCTTCATTGAGTACCACTCGCACCATTGGGCGCTGATGGGTCTCCGGTACCTCAACGGCCTCCAGCTCGAGAACGACGCCGGCAAGAAGCAGAGGCTCGTCGTGGAATTCTCCATCGAGAACGCCCAGGTCGTGCAGCGACGACGGGCCAACGAGGAGAAGTCCAAGCAGATGCAGCCAAACCAGACCAAGCCTGCAAAGACCGAGTTTGCACCTCGGGAGAATGCCCGGTTCTCCAAGGACAAGGGCAAGCCACGTGGGCGAAAGGGCGGCAAGCCAGCCGAGGCCGATGCAGTGGAGGAGCACAGCGGCAAGCCCGAGAACGGCAAGGAGGATATGAAGCAAAAGTTGATTGCGCGGAAGAGGCTCATGCGGAAGAAGAAGGCTCAGATCCGAGGCAAGAAATAAGTGCTGGCATTTGATACCTAAAATGTTGATTTTGGCGTTGTTACCCGGGTAGTTTTTACTCAAATGTGCGTAAGTGAGATGGATGTTAATAAGTCACTCTGATTAGAGACTATCCAGAAACTGTTCAAGTGTGAAATGCTTTGATCCCCCTTTTCCAGCCATACAAATGCATTTTCCCATGTCATACAAATCATACATCGTTGAGCCGAGATTTCAGAAAAGACCCGGGGACTCCCCTAGACTCATTATTTCCAAAACCATCCTGTCTTGGTCTCAACACGGCCCTCGGCTTTGATCCCAGATCCCTCGCCATCCTTGGCCTGCTCATTAGACTCTGCGTTCTTTTCATCCTTCTCGGCGGGTCGGACAGTGTAGTGGGTTTCACTACCAATCTCGTTTCCTTCCTCGTCGAAAGTCTTAACCGTGGTCTTGCTATGGAGATAGCCAAACCGATCTACGTACTCATCCTTGGTCACTACACGTTTCTCGTCATCTGCAGGCTTGTCGGACTGTTGTCTCCTGTCGAAGGAGGAAGGATGGCGCTCGGTTATAGACTTGACAAACGAATCCCATGTGGATTGGGCGTCGGAGAAGGATGACTGAACCGAAGAGAAGAATTCATCAAAGTTGTCGGGCTCACGTCGGCGTTGTCGGTGTTGCTCAGAGTCTTCGAGAAGAGGATTGTGGCCGTGGAAGCCTTCATCGTCGTCCTTTTGTTCACGGCGGGAGGAATCATCGATGCGGTCTTGCCGGTCCTCCTCCTCCTCACCCATGGCTGCCCGCCAGACATTGGCAGCCCTCCGATCCAACTCGCGGTGGAATTGTTCCCAGTTGTGGTTCGCCGACTTCATCCATTGGCTGGGTCCTGAATCTTCCAAGAGACCCTGCGATCTCAGCCTGCGCATCCAGAACCACGCGGGCTCGCCAGTCGGGAACATGGATCGCAGGAGCTTTCGTTGCTCATATCGAGCAGTGATATCGGGCAGTGGTTGACCTTGCGAGACGGCGAGCAGATCTTCAAAGGCGTCTTCAAAGGTAAAGATGGAAGCATCCAGGTTTGAGGGAACATCACTAGGTCTAGGTTGTGGCATGTCGCGGAGGGCGAGAGGAGAGTAGGAGGAAAGGGCCACAGAGGCCATGCTCCGCTCGTTGGGCCAGCCAAACTCAATCTCGAACGGGCCAAACATTGTGTATTTCGTCGTCGGGGCCGAGTCTTGATCAGGTTGGCGCCGAGATGAATCTCCAGTCGAAGCAGAGGTTGAGGCTGATGCTGAGAATGAGCCGTTGAAGCCAAAGCCTGACCGTTTAGAGCTGTCGCTTTCGCTATCGCTTTTGACGAGGCGGCCGAAAAGTGAGTCGTCGTCTTCGCGACCCATAACGAAAGGGGCACGTGGGTTAAGATAGCTTGTGAGGGCGCTAGAGTCGAAGCGATTCGCGATGGTTCTAGAAATTGGGTGTGAAATGAAATGCGTATGACGACGGGACGCGCGAAGACCCCCCGACCCGAACCTGTGAGCTCATCCTTCTGGTGTGGGGCTATTATGACGGAAGGACCGGGGAGCGGAAAAGTCCGGTGGGGGTGAACTTGGGTGAGGAGAGTAAACGGGCAGCTGCGACTGGTGGCTTACGCCTGCCCAGGACCCTTGGACCCTCTCTTCAAGCCTCTCACGCCACACAGAGGACGCCACGACAACGGTACGTACCGCGTGGTTCTTGAGCGAGGTGGAGTGCTTCCATTCGCATGCCTCGGGTTTCTGGCAGCAAATGCGAAATGACAGCATCCAGATGGGGCCCGCCAAGCCCGTGGCAACCGCCAAAAATTACCTGGACGGAGAATGGACGGGTATTGTGCATCCCGTCCCGTTGCTCCTCCATGTCCACGTCCACGACTCCAGATAGTTGCTCCATCTTGATCTCGTTCACGGCGGCAGCTCATCTCTGAGACGCCGTCTTTCCCGCCTATCTATCTCGTCTGGCGCTCAGACTCCTCCCCTCCCGCTGGCTGCTGGTGGCTGGCCATGTTGTGTGCGACGCAGCTCTCAAGAGGTCACTCGCTGCCCCCATGATACTACCGATTCCACCGCAACGACGCCAATTACGTCCATCCGCACACGCTCGGTTGTCTTGTCCCCCGTCTCCGGCGACCTGAACTCCGATCCTCCGACTATATCGCGTCCTCCTCTGACCTCCTTCTTTCTCTCCACCGCCGCAACCGCGTCGCTCTCTTCTTATCCATCTCCTCTCCTCCTCCCCCGGGCGCCCGACGATGCCGCCGGCCATTATCGAGCCCTCGCTCGTGGTCGACCAGTGGGCGCGAGCCACTTCCAACGACACATCCGACCCCGGCGATGCTGGCGATAACCTACAGGAGTGGTCATCGCTCATTGGCATCATCACCGCCATCGTGGGCAACATCCTCATTGCCCTCGCCCTCAACGTCCAGCGATATGCCCACATCCGGCTTCACAGAGAGCGGAGTAGGAACCGCAGAAGAGCAAGAGAGGCCCTGAAGCATGCTCAGAATGGTGGTCATGGCACATCTTACGGTGCCATTGGAGGGGACAGTCATGCCAATGGATATCAGAACGGTCACGGAGCCTCTGGCGTCTCTACGGAGCAAGAGAATCTCATCGACATCGAGGAGGCCCTCGAGACTGATCCTTTGACAGGATCTTTTCATTCTGAAGAGTCCATCAGCACTGATAGTCAATCAAACAATCAGGATAAGACCTCGTCGACATATCTCAAGTCACCCTACTGGTGGCTCGGCCAAGTCTTGATCACGCTTGGTGAGATGGGCAACTTCCTCGCATATGGCTTTGCTCCCGCGTCCATCGTCTCCCCGCTCGGTGTCGTCGCGTTGATATCAAACTGCATCATCGCTCCAGCCATGTTTCATGAAAGATTTCGTCAGCGGGACTTCTGGGGCGTTGTTATTGCCGTCGCCGGCGCTGTCACTGTTGTTTTGAGTGCGAAGCAAGAGGAGACCAAGCTGAATCCTCATGACGTATTGGACGCCATCACGGCATTGCCATTTGAGATTTACTTGGCCGTGACCATCATCCTTATTATCGTCCTCATGTGGGCAAGCCCTAGGTATGGGAGGCGCACCATCCTTATCGACCTTGGGCTTGTCGGTCTGTTTGGTATGTGACCATGTTTTGCTGTGAGCACAGGACTTGAATACTGACTGAGAGATAGGCGGTTATACTGCTCTTGCAACCAAGGGCGTCTCGTCGATGCTGTCTTCCACCCTCTGGCGCGCATTTACTACACCCGTCACATACGTGCTTATATTGATCCTTCTCGCCACTGCCGTCATGCAGATTCGCTATGTCAACAAGGCCCTACAACGCTTCGACTCCACGCAGGTTATACCCATACAGTTTGTCATGTTCACCCTGTGCGTTATCGTAGGCAGCGCCGTCCTTTACCGCGACTTTGAGCGAACCACTGCCGAGCAGGCAACCAAGTTTGTCGGGGGCTGCCTGCTCACCTTTTTCGGTGTCTTTCTCATCACTAGTGGTCGTGAGCAGAGCCGCAACGACGACGACGAGGTCCTGTCTGATGCCGAAGGCGTTGAGGAGACGATTGGGCTTGCCAGTCAAGACGCCAACCCAGCTTCACCAATCCATGATAGCCAAGATTTCCCAACCCCAAAGTCGCAATCGCGCCGGTCTAGTTATCTGTCGCCCCTCAGCTACACTGAGGCACACAGGGCACTGATAGCAGCTGTCACGCCACAGCATGACGGCAACGTACCCTCAGTTAAGATCATGGATTCAAGTGCTTTGCAGCAATCCCCACGTCAGGAGGCTCCAGTTTCCGGCTTCCCCTGGAACGACGTGGGGGGGCCATCCACACCCCCGGGAAGAGGCAAAAGGGCATTTTCAACGGATTCAGTCCTGGGGGCGTCTGGCACTGCTGGTTTAACAGCATCTGTATCACACCCAACAACACCGTTGAGAGATCCCGACGGGGTGCTTCCTCCGCGTCCCGGCGCAAGCCCGACCAAGCCCGGTGGCAGCGGCACACACAGTCGCTCCAGGACCTTTATCTCGCCGTCCCCTCTCTCGTCCACGGTCACGGCCGTTGTGAAGGACGCCTTCCTGCGTGCCTCGGACGACCCCCGCGTGCGCCAGTCCTCGATGCGACGCATACGCTCCACTATCCGCGCCGGTCTATTCTTCAATGAGGACAACGAAGCCGCCGGGGACAGCAACGACGCGAGTAACCCCCGCGCAAGTACCCTGCCGGCGCACGCGGTGGTCCCGGGCTCGGAGGACAACCTCACCAGCGCCTTGGACGAGGCTGAGGGACCCGCAGGCGGCGATGATCAGGTGCGCCGGCGGTCGCGCAGTGTCAGTGACACCCTGGGCGACTTTTTTGGCGTCAGGAGGAAGAAGCGCAAAGACGGCTACTTTGCTAGCGACATCGAGGATGGGCCGACTGGACCGACCACCCCACGCCGCGACCGCGAGGGGCAGTTTGGCGATCGACGAGAAGGGGCCCACGACGTATAACAACACCAACTACTTCTAATAATCATCTTCATCTTCTCGCGACTCGGCATTCGTTAGCATGCATATCTTGTTTCTGGCCGGCGCCGGAGTCATTTTATTACCCGGGCTTCTAGCGTCGGCGTTTGGGTTCGGTAGATTGTTAGAGCGGGCAGGGGAGATGAACCTGGAGCCTTTTGCCTGGTTTGGCATGCTTTGGACTTTTTGAACTGCTGTTTTCAGGATGGTGGCCGAGTTCTCTTGGCGTGAAACCTCTGGATGGCACCCAAGGATTGCGTAGCCTCATAGTGATCACCAGGGCGGCTTCAGTCTGTCCTGGCCTTCTTAATCTTGAATAATGATACATACGTGTATACCACATCCTCGGTCACAGCCAAGAGGAACGTTCAATCCTGAAACGGAACCGTCCATAGCTTCTGTCGATCGCGACGAGGAGCAAGAAATAAGTGCCGTAATTGGCCAGGTTAGGCAATTTTCCGTCGCGTTGGGTTGGCAAGCCTTGCGCTTAGTGTCGCATCGTGCTACGACGCCTGGCGCTTCGTAGGCCTTCCAGCCTTCCTATCCCAGGTGATGGGGCTTGCAGGATGATGTTTGGTGTATCAAACACAAGGCAGTCACATGCTCTGAGGGCGGCCAGGTTTGCGAGCCACCGTCGACAAACGAGCTGGATGCTGTTGGCTTCTGGATGTGCTTGGCCCGCATCGTCTAGCATCACTCGTGATGGTTGGGCAAATGCGGCTCGCTCGAAAAAGAGTTTGCCTGCAAGTTTGGCACCCAAGGTTCTTGAGACCTTGGCTGTGAGTGAGCTTGCGTTGGAGAGGCGCCAGCTGCAGAAGTCAGACGTCAAACAAGGACCCTGGAACGAAAAGGGAAACGGCCCCTTTCTCGTTCATTTGGCGTCGCAGGGGAATCGTTGCGCGGGTCGGCTCAATTGGGCTACGATCAGCTTTCCTGGTTGTGAACTGGCAGTCTAGTTCTCCTTGGTCTCCGAACCTAAAAATGCGATAATAATGGACTAGACGGAATCGTCCGGGCGTGCCTGAATTTGACCGTTGGGCATCCGGATGAATAGAGTTCGACGGTCGATGACAATCCTTTGCTCGCTCCAAATTATTCCAGAATTAGTTTGTATAAAATACGGAGCCAGTGACATGACCAGCAGGGCAGTACCGAAGTTACGGTTGCTCATTTACCGGCAGTTGGGTAGCTCTGCTGCCATGTAACGTAGGCAGTTGTATACGAGTCTTGTTCATTCGCTGAGGAAGAAAGTTTGTGATAGACTGGAAACAGTCTGCCTCAGATTCGGACACTCTGTCCCCACAGGGCAGAAAGAAGCCATTGAGATGACGGAAGCTCTTGCGCAAGCAAACTTTTGCCGGGCAGTCCATGAAGCTGGACTACCCTGCAGCATTTGGACATTTTGATCAAGAACTCCGATGAAGCGAGCCACACGCCACGGGCGGAAGGCCGAACATGTTCCCCGGCGCTAAGCCTCGGAGAACTGACAGGCCTCGTTAGCGGCGGGAGGGATGGAAGGGTGGGAGGACCGAGGGCGGCGGTGCAGACTGACATGACCACACTTACGGCATGTGCAGCCACGAGAGGCTGAATACCCGACGAGGCAATGCTGGTCTCGATAAAGATCATCATGACCTGGCCGGGTTGTTGGCGTGATGTGAGGGACGGGGCATCGTCCCGCGGTAGACGCGAGATGCTCGAGAGATCGGTAAGGGCTGGGGTCAAGGATAGGTACGGAGTACCTAGGTCTGGTGATGGAACTGCCATGACTGCTCCTGTTTCGAGGCCTTCGATTGTCCCACATGACGACAGGTCTGTGGCAATCATCTGCTCTGCTGGTGCCGTCTGTCAAGACGATGGCACAGACCTCTTGGGAATAGTGTCAAAGCATAGTTTCTGCAGGAGGATGGCTGCAAGGACCGAGGGCTCAAACGCAAGGCAAAGCGAGACCGTCACACCGACTCGTCCTCTAGCCCGGGGGCTGCATGAATTTCAACGTCGTACATGGGCGCATTGCTTGCCCGTGTTGAGGGGGAGGATTCGGATATGCGGTTAAGTAGAGTTGCCAGCCGCAGCCTGTCCCCCGTGTTTGTGCCTGGCTGCACCTGAGCCTGTCGTCAACCGTTGGAGGGGAAAGGATCCGCACCATTGGAAAGGTTCCTGTGGGGGACGATGACTGTGTGGTGACAATTGCCGCAAAGAGCGCGCGCTCAAGCAGGCACGCAGGGGGTTGGACCGAGCATGGTGCGCATCTCGGCTGTACGAGGCCGATTGGCTCTTGTGATCGAGCATCCATGGTTGTCACGTATCGCGAGGGAGAAGTCGGGCCTGAGCAGATGTTGGTCGGTTGCTCGCATGCATCGAGGGTGTCGGAGGACGAAAAGTTCAAGCTTGCTGGGTAATTGGAGGTTGACCATTGCCCGAAGGAGGAGGGGAAAGGTTCCTTCCCGTTCACTGGACATCTGGGAAGATGCTCCTTCCGCCCTCCCAAGGTGACAGACCCTGTTAGCGGTCCCATCACCTTCCCTTTCGTTGCCTTTAACCTTCTCATCACTTCCTTCTTGATCGTCCCCTGCGTTGCAAGTCCAAATTGCTTCCCACACCTAAACTATCTCTACCAGGCCTTTCACCGAAGACTAAGGCAGCCCGGACACCCATCAGATAAGTTGACAGCCTGGACACATGGATATGTTGTTGGGACCTACCGTGTTAGGCAAGTAACTGGAAACGCCCTTGCTGAAAGTTCTTATTGCGACATACCTTCCCGTGCATGAAAACGTCAGCCACCGGCTAAAGTATGCGGTCATTGGCCAAGACCAAGGATGTAAATGATGGATGCTCCATGAGAGCCCAGGTTGAACTACTTAGCTATGTTGTACTTTGTACGAGCTATCCCTCGTCACGACTGTCGGCGGCAGTTAGCCGTTGGAATCCATCCATTCCAATGGGGCGGGAGCTAAAGGAACGAGTGCTCCAGAGCGGCGGATTCTGAATACTGTTTTGGGCACAGTGTGCGGTACATGGAGCCCACAATTCGCGCGTAGAATATGTCTACGGAGTCGGAGACCACTTCGTCATCTATTCCGCCCTGCGCATAAACACGCGTGCGTGGTGATGGAGAATCTATCCTCGTATTATTGTGAGGGCCAATGGTTAGTTGCTGACGGCTGATGCTTGGATGCAGTCCTGTGGATGTGTGATATGGGTCTGCTGTGCGTGCTGACATCGGAATCATCCAGAATACTTGAATGGAACTGCAGTGATGAAGACTTCGCATGAGTTATACTGTACCGTACAGGCAAGCCAATTAGGTGCATTGTCAAGCTTGGCTCAGGTACCTCTTATCAGTCCCGGGTCCGATCCTGTGGACCGGGGATGAAGAAAAAAAAAAAAAGCAAAGGCACGGCAATGAGGAAGGAGCGGGCTTGATCTCAATTGTGGCTCCTGCCGACTGCGAATGTAGCTACAGTACGGACCTACACACTTAGTTACCTAGCTGCTCCAGCTTCAACTCTAGACGAGCATCCACACTCTCGAATCAAGATTAAGCACAGCTCAAGTCAATTTCGAGCGCCTATCGCGGGTCGTCGCATTCGACAGCGTCACAACGACGTTCCAAATCGAAGGTTCCATCACAGCTTCTGGCGTCTCTCGACGCCTGGTCTCCGGTTCAGCAACCTCCGAACGACCCAACTCCAGGCCTAGCGTCCCAGGTCACAACCCTCCAGAAGCAGCTCCTGCAGGCCTGGCCCAGTCGCGGGAAACATCCCGTCGCCCACTGTGTGCTAGTTCCGACAAATGGTGCAGTGTGTGGTGGAGATTAGGACAGGGGCTGTGGATCCCATGAGCAGGAGCTCTTCTTTTCGAAGCAGACACGGATTCTGCAAACTCCCGCTGATGTGTTCATAGGCATGCAGCAGACATGTTCTCGATGTCTTGAGCTCCTCATCGAACAGGGCTTCTTACCCCTGACCGCCGACCTCAGTCTTGAGCCCTGGTCCTTGAAATCCGTACAGTTAGTTGCTTCGCACACTGGCTCCAGGGCCCTTGTTTTCCTTGGTCGCTGACCCTCCCAGACTGGCACAGTAACTTGCATGCAACCGTAGAACCAACAGGGTCACGGCGGGATCCTAGAAGAGATGCATCGCGTCTGTTTCGATGGTCATCGGCATCGGACCTTTGCCTGAGCTTGGTTCATCCGGCTTTTCCTCCGCTTCATCCACGAGTCGATCCCTCTCTTTCCTATTATACTTACCTCCAGTACTAAGCAAACATAGGTGCTGTTTTTGGGGGCTCGACACCTTGCAACCTCCACGAGTCGCGCGTCGTCCCACATTTTAGCACCTGGCCCCGTTCCCAGCGCAGCGGGTCGTCACGTTCAAGAGTGTCTGAGCAACATGTTGTTGTTTTTGTTGTTCTCTTGTGGTGTGCGAGAGCGCAGCAGAACGCTCAAGTCGGCTGCCGTGCCGTCTGTGCGCTGGGCCGCTGCACAAGAAGCAGACTGGCCAAGCCCCTAGTCTCAAGAGTCGTGTTTCTCTAGCCTTCTGGCTTGTTTCTCTCGTGGGGTTGAAGAAGCCTAGTTGGAGAGCTCTCATCCCCTTGGCCGGCCGCCCTGCAAAGAGAGACATTGGACGTTCCATCGTTCTTCTCAACAGGACAGCACCTTACTCTATCGAGGCCTACTTCGACAAAGGCCCGAGTCTAGCACATGGAAGAGAGACATGGTAGCTTCCCCATGGCCATGACTTGCTTGCTCGCCCTCTCATCGATCTGGGCCGAAGAAGTAGCTCAACCGGGGAGTGACTGAAGCCTGAGCGCTGCATCCAGTTTGATGCAGCTTGCGCATCAGCTGTCTGCTCCACGATGTAGCAAGATGCGCCAGGTGCGCCAGATTCGTACTAGAAGAGCCCATTTGTCGAGCAGATCCCACGTCTCTGGCCTGATCCACGATCGCTGTGTTTTAGCCATGCTCTCAGCTGGATCTCACCCAAAACCGCCATGATCCTCAAAATCGGCGCTACGGGCAAATAACACAGTTGAGGCGTCATTGTTTGGGTAACACAGTTGGGCAATCGCCTCATCCCCTTGAACCAGGAGAACAGATGAAGCAATCTGCAAAGGTGGCCCCCCTGCTCAGGTTCGGTCGCAGTTTGTCTCATCGTCGCCCTCCCCGACACTAAAACGAACCACAGCTGGTTTAGCGACTCCAAAGCTTGCTACGCGTTTCTCCCAAGACCCGCAAACAGGGACCTCGACTAGCGCGTCATCCAGTGCGTTGCATTTGAGCTTGGTCTGGCTCAATGAGCTCTGAAAACAGAAAGAAGGTGCCTGACTACACAGCTGTCATATGGATTCCTCCGGACCAAATGTTCTTGGGGGGCACAGCGGCGGCACAGCATACCTTAGCCAGAGGACACCACTGAGCATGGCATGGCTGCGGGAAGCACGAACCGAGCAGCGTCCCAAGGCCCAGCGCGAGGGAAAAGGCTCCGACTCTACGGGTGGGAATGCAGCGGCGGGGAGTGCTGGCTGGGAACACCCTTGTCCATACACCGATCCCCTCTCTTCTGGTCCCATTGACCTGCCCTGCGTCTCTGCTTCCCAGGTGCTGAGCTGCTGCTGCTCCCGTGTCAGTGTCTCTCGGCTGGTAACCTTGATCCTTCATCAGATCCCACGCCGTCTGCTGATTGACTCCTCGGTTTCGTCCTACTCGTGCCCACGCCTGCAGGGTCCAGTTGCTAAGCTCTCAGAGCGTTCCTATCCTGGCTCGGCTTGTGCAAGGTCCAATAGTGCTCAGCCTGTGCACTGTACGAGGCTACGACGTCAGCAAGCCCGCGCGGGCATAATGGTGTACGTATTCTGTGGATTTATCCTCGTCACCCTTGCCGGGTGGAGTTGCTACGGCTTCGTTCCTGCATTGCTCAACGGAGCCGGTTCCCAGCCAGACGACTGACTAAGAACAGAGCTAAACAGGGAACACGCCCTTGGTGCTGGGAAGCACACACTGAGGCCCTGGATCAAGGCTTGACGCGGCCTGTATCACCAAGGAGGCCTTCACTCGACTGCACAGCGCAGGACCTGACTAGGCTGGCGACGACGAAACAGAACCCACATGACGATCCTCCCAGTGTCCGCTGTTTTGGCGGGCTTGTGTCTTGACCTGAACCGTCCTGGCTTGGGCTTGCAGCGACGTTCTAATATGGGGGAGTGAGGGAGGTCATTGCATCGTGGCCCACTACTCGAGAGCTCACCATTGCCTGGATAGATGTTGTGTGTGTGTGTGTCTTGCTGCCACCGTCCCCATCCTGACCCTATATTGCAGCGTCCTAATGTGCTGAACGTGTCTTGAGTCCTCGATCCTTTTTTTCCGAGCCGTTGAGAAACCGCACCAGCGTTGCCAGCCGATCGGCGCAGGTCTGGCGGCCCAGCCATCAAACATCCACTTTCTCGTCGTTGCTTCTTCGGCCGTGAAGAGTTTTCTTGTTACTTTTTCTCCTCCCCCTCTTTTGGTGTTGGGGGTCTCGTGGGAGGGCTTGCCATCTCCTCTTCATCCTCTTCTCATCCTGTCTTGTCTTGTTTGCTGCTAGGACGCTCACTATCAAACAAGCCTCGCCCACTTGGTCCCTGGGCAGGGCGTCGAGTCGCACCACCACGGACCTTGGGTCGCCTTACAACAGGTCCAGCATCGCATGAGACTGCGGAAACGCTCGCACAGTACGACGCCCAGTCCGTCTGATCGATCCATCCCTCCCCTTGACCAGGCCCTGCTGCAACCCCCCCAGATTCCCGGGGCTTGTGTCCGTCGAGACGGGCCAGGCCAACCCAACGGAGCCCTGTCGAGGGTCCTCCCCCCCTTACGACCACCCTGGTCTTCCCTGTCTTCTCTAGCCCCAGCTCACAGGGCTTGTCTAATCTTGGAGGGTACAAAGTTGCCTTGCCCCAAGATTGCATCAATCTCTTGCTCCTAGGCTATCCTATATGATACATAGCACCCTCATCATTGCTGTCCACCAATTCCTTTTCCTGCCCCTCCTTTTGCCACAGGATTGAATCCTTTTGTGGTCTTTGCTTCCTTGTCTTACCTGGTGTCTCTACTGGGTCTTGCTTGGATCAATTTGCTCTTGTTTGGAGCTGACATAACCTCGACAACCTGTGGAACCAACTGTTGTTGTTGTTGTTGTTGTTGTTGTTGTTGTTTACTTGGAGGGTAAGCCTCAACCTCGCCGCTCTCTGCCTCCTCGAGGCCCTCAACCGACATGTGGGCCACGACGATGCCATACTACTCAGAATATCAATCAAACCGTTCCGAACGCGATGTACCACAGAACGCTTCCGCCAGGTCAAGCTCGCACGCGGATGCCGACAGCAACATGGACGGCAGCAACCATAGTTTCCGAGATGTGGCTCCCAACCAACAGCCACCCGTCGACCTGAACGAACTAATGGGGCCAGCCATCGAGGGCCCCCCATCCCCCGAGAGAATTCGTCAATTGAGCAAGCAAATGAAACATGCGTCTCACCTCCACCGGGGTCACCGAACCGTGTCTTCGGGCTCCTCATCACTCCTGGCCTCTGAATTCGATAGCATGAGTATCACACGCCGATCCTCGCAGCGATCTACAACCAGTGGCAGCCCTTCTCGAGACCGACCCGACAGCGTCCAGGTGCTGGGCAAGAATATCTTCCATCGCCGTGCCAAGTCGAGCAAGTCTGGTCGGTCGAAGCGCGAAAGCAGTGCTCACAGCTCATCAGGAAGCTCGCTGTATTCTGCCGAAACAGGTAGTGAGAATTCCCTGGCGACCTTCAAGGACTCTTTTATTCCAACCATTTTCGCCCGCCGGAAAACATCTCGAGACGAATCAGCACTGCAGAAGAAGTTGCAAATATCTGGGCCTTTCAACTTTCAACATGTTACACACACACCACGGGATCAGATCGTCAGCCTTCAGCGGGGCAGCCGCATGGAGTTGATGTCTGAGATGTCGGCCATGCGTACTGCAGACCCGACAAGCCAGGATCTCCACTTTCGAAACTTCTCTTCAGAGCACCTGGGCGAGCACCAGAACCCATCGCCCAGAATCCAATCTGGACCTCGGCGGCTGCTCAAGCATGCCCGATCACAGGAGCAGCTCCGGACCAGCCCTCCTCCCCGGCCGGTGCGGCCCCCGAGATCGCCCCCCATGGAGCCGCTGCACTCTCCGACCCTGGGCCCTATTCCCCCTCCACGAGTGTCAAGCCGCCAATCGACCCAGCGAGATGGCGAGTCCCCAGATCGTCCCCAGACCAGTGGTGGCTTCCGACGACCTCGACCCTTTAGCCCCGACGAGCCCCCGGACCACCCTCCGGCAACCTCTCACGGCTATGGGACTGCTCAGGAATCGGAAGGGCTGGTGGTGGACGAGCATCGGTTTTCGCATGCCATCACCACCCCTGACGACGCAGCTTGGCCATTGGGAGTCCCTAGCACTGCCTCTTATGAGTCGCCACTGCCTGATGTTCCAGAGGAGGAGGAGCACTTTGTCCACACTGGGCGCTCCCGAGTCAGTGTCACTAGCACCCGGTCTTCGCTGAGGGCCAGCCAGTCGGTGCCTGTGCTGCGAGGATTCCAGAGGCCCATGAGCGGAGCTTCGGATACGCTGGGGCCCATGGAGAACCGCAAGAGTGGTCATCACGATGGCAGCGAAGCCGGTGTGCCATCCATCAGGGAGAGCTGGGAGGACGATATCGACTACTGCTACGAACACGAGGCTGATGCCAACTTTGACTACGAGTGGGAACGACCATCGATGGATGTTGAGCAAGACATGGCCCCGCCGGTGCAAGTGGCCATGGCGGATGATGAGTTGAGGGAGGTACCGACCATCGGCACGGCCGAGTCGTCTCCCGGTATGCTTTCCGCATCCCGTTTTGATATACCGGCTCTAAGCCCAGCCAGTCAGGCCTCGCCTCCCATCGGCCACGAGGCTCTCACCCCCAGCTCGGCTGCGGTGACGAACAACTTTTCCTTCCCGCGCGGGGAGAAGGCGACTCGACCGTCCAACCTGAGCCATAGCCGCTCCGACTCTCGCGCGTCCAGCTTCAAGGAGTCTCATGGCTTCACCCTTTCGCCTTCCCTTCTCATTCCTGGCGACTACCACCAGCAGATGCTCCTCTCCGAGGCCGAGAGGCACAGCTACACGGGCGAGGATGAGCTTGTGCACGGCATGGTCGGCTCTGGGCACCCCTATGAGGATGCCAGCAACGCAGCTAGCCACGCCTCGCTGAGCATGTCGCATCAGCGCGCCAGCGTCTCGACGACGGCGACCAACTCAACCACCATCTCGGACTCGACGGGGGAGCGCCATGTCTCGACCAACTCGACATGGACCAACTTGACGAGGCTCACAAGCAGCACGTCGCTTAGCAAGTGGACTGAGGCAAACGACAGCATCCCCGAGTCCCACCTCGTCGACCCACAGAATGACAGCGACGAAGAGGAGACAACTCCTCCCGCCTTCAGGGAGAAGGATACGGTGCCGGAGCTGACACCCTTCCCTTCAGTGCCTGTTGGCAAGCGGTCTCTTCACAAGAGCCACGCAAGCGAGTCAATTGTGCGGGACGAGGTGCCGCCGATGAAGTCGGCCGAGGCCATCAAGGGTCGACGCCCACGGGCGAGAACAACGAGCCTCAGCGCGCAGGTTCCGCCTGTCGGACAGTACGCCTTGTTCCCTCGGGCGTACGTCAAGGGAAACAACGATCGAATCTAAAGCAAGCAATTCGCGAATTCCCGGGCAAAGCTGGTATGATGATGGCGTCATGTTTTGCTTTGTCTGAAGCTTTGCTACGCCGCCGTGTTGCGTGCGGCTCCGTCGTCTCCGTCTCCGTCACATTGCATTGCTGCAGCGTACTCCTACCTACCTACCTACCTACCTACATATGGGCTTGATGCCCTGAAGATCCTTTTCCTATCCCCCACATGCGAGCAAGCAGGCTGTTCCTGCCTCGCACTGTTCTCCCTTTCCTACACTACCTACATACCGACATCTACACCCCGTCCCCTAGTTGGGGATGTCGACCCATGAATGGGTTTCCTTTTGTTAGACTTGAAGTCTTTCGTTTAAAGGCGTTGCATTGCCGGGCCTTGTTTGTTCCCGCATGCCTGGCTGACCACTCGGTCCCATGGACCTCCTTGCTTTTTTCTTTTTTTTGTCTGGTCATGTTTCTATCTACATTCAAGCTATCCGAGGCGTACATGCGGGTCTGCATAAAAGCAGTTGGGGGCATTGGGGGTTTCTCAAAAAAAGATAAACAAGGCATCGGGTGTGTTTTTCCTTTTCTTTTACTGTTCATATTTTACTTTGCCGCGCCCATTTAGAGTTGGTTGAGACAAGCCAACAGCGTGGTGGAAGGCACCGGCATCCTCGGGGTGCGTGCGACATTGGAATCAACCGGATCGAGGTTCCGGTTTTATGAGTGATGGATTTATGACCTAGACAGACCCGACCAGCATCGATAGCTAAGTTACCTTGTACAACAACTGCCTTGATGGCTACTAGCTTGGAGCGATGCGCATTCACATCTGTATATATCTAAAAAGAATAAACAAAAAAAAGACTTAAAAACCATTAGTCAACCACACCGTTCCTGACTTCAAGTTGTGTTGATCGTGCCTGCCTCCCAAGATGCACCTACCTTGCTTAGGTAGTGACTCACAAACTTTTGATCAATGTCAACAAATATTAGGCTACGTACCTACAAAGGCTTTTATAAACAAACTCCCAACAAAACCTTGATCCAGCAGTCAGATATTTAAGACGCCTGTCTCATCCCACCCATAGAATGAGCCGTGTGTGTACGTTCGCCCTCTTTTCCACCCTCTTTCCTGGGCTGGGTGTGTGGTTAGTCACCCATGATATTTCATCATGAAATATCAGAAAACATCGCCGACCTGACCAGCAGCCTATTTCGATGTCAATGATGAACCCAACATGAAAGATACCTCTCTTGACAAAAACCAATTGTCTTTTAAGTTACTGCTGCATCGGGGGGTCCTGAGGCAACCTGATATTCGGAGACAGCAATATCCATCCTTCCTTTTCTGCCGAATCAGACTATTAAAAGTCGTAACGAAATAGCACCTATGATGAGAGAACCCAGATCCATCAGCTCTACAGCAGGCCGACATTTCCATGTCTCCCAAAGTTTGGCGAGGTTGAAGGGGGGACCTGAGGTATTCAACAACAGCTACCATCAGCTGTTAAACGACGGCAAACACGAATCATAACCATTCACAAGTCACGCCAATGATGAGACCCTAAAGAAATCAACTCTACGGCGGGTTGACAATTCATGTCCCGAATTTGGGATGAGACCAGGGGACCTGAGGCAGCTCAACAGTCACCTTCAGCTGTTTGGGAATATACATAGTCGTAACAATCAAGTCGCGCCGGTGATGAACCCGAAGAATCAGTCATGCAATGGAAACTGGCTAGCATTCATGTCCCAAAGCTGGGATGAGGGGACCTGAGGTACACTATCAATAATGTTTTGCAGAGGCAAGACGACAAGTCATCATCCTCATTCCTG
Organism: Fusarium protoensiforme; assembly: GCA_011320165.1. Classification (NCBI taxonomy): domain Eukaryota; kingdom Fungi; phylum Ascomycota; class Sordariomycetes; order Hypocreales; family Nectriaceae; genus Fusarium; species Fusarium protoensiforme. The sequence goes on from JAANQP010000019.1 coordinate 34,330, forward strand.
TCATGTAAAGTTACATGAGCAATGGTAATGAGCCATGAATAAGAAAGACATCGTCGACACATCCATCACATGAAGAACCATTAAAGGGGGACCACGACAACTGATAAGCCAAACCATGTCGAACTCGCAGTCGATTTATCTATTTGGTGTTTGTTTTCCCCTCCAGGCGAGCGAGTAACCAAACCAGACCTTCTTTCGTCCCAAGAATCAATCAATGCTGTGTAAACACTTGTCCAAACCTCATGTCTATCCCATTCCCCTTTCCGAATCCCTTTCCCTTGCCCCCCCCCTCCTTTACCATCTTACCATCTTACCGACCCCGACGTTTGATGTTTTCTGTTCTCTCCTTGTCCCATAACCCAGTACCAATGCTCCATGTACAATGCAGCCAAAGAAGAAAGAAGATCCAAAGACAAAACCACATCCACCCAGCCCAAGTCTACATGAGTTCGTTGATGTCGAGGTTCTAATATCATGAGCATCATGAGAAGAATGAAAGGAAGAAAGAAAGAAAGGGATAAAAGAAAGAAAGGGGGAAAAGGGGTAAGACATATATACACACACATGTTGATGGAAGAAGAAAGGAAGAAGAAGAAGAAGAAGAAGAAAAAGCATCAAGGCAAAGCAAACCCCCAAGAGACAGAAGAGACAGAATGAAGTTGCACAAGGACAAAGCCCACACCAACCGCCACCTACCCTCACCCTTTGAGATATCAAATGCCCGTGTTCCTTTTGATACCTGCCCATACCATCCCATCCGTCATCCATACTCTTCACCATTTTTTTTTATGGGTTAAACATGATTCAGTTCCCTCTCACCACCATCACCGACCCTCTTGAACCATGGCCATACCAAACCACGATAAACAATTTGCTTCATGAGCCTGTTGCTGATGGTACATGGACCCCCCTTGTCCATGACCAGTCGTTGCCATATTGCAACTGTGCTGTGCCAAACAAGCATGATAAACAAAAGCAGGTGCAGCAAAAATCAAACTTGAATGAAAGGACGGAGGGGAAATGTGAAATTCGCAACAAGGAAATTCGGTCTCGTGTTCCTGAGAGCATCTTCCAGGACTTTGTCCCTTGTCACAATCTCGAGTAATGCCCTCCAGTATTTGATGCTCTCTTGCTGTCAGTCCTTATCCCGATCGTCACGGGCCTTGTCTTGATCCGTGTTGCTATTGAAATCGAGCGGTGTTTGCTGGCCTGACGAGGATGTAGTGCCGTCCGAGGCAGATCCTTTGAGTCGTCGGAGGCTGCCTTGTAGTTCGAGGTTCTCGCGCTCGAGTTGGTTTCGTTCCTGTTCGAGTACTTGAATATGCTTGCGAGCCATTTCAAGCACCTCGCCCTTGCTCACACGCCGGTCCGCATCGTTTGCGCCATCGGATTCGTTCTCGTCACCGTTCCCATTCCCGTTTCCGCTTCCGTTACCGCCAGAGCGAGCCTGCTCTGGCAGGGCACTGAGAAGTGATTCGAATTGCGCGTTCAGACGGTTGCGATATTGCTTTTCGACGAGGTTATGCGACGCTCGAGTCCGTCGTTCTTCTGGAGTATCGTTAGGCTTGTCACGACTATTCTTGGACGTTCGAGAGGCACTGCGAAGCTTGCTCTGACGACTGGAAGCTGTAGATGTCGTTGACGCCATGGATGCGGATTTCGAGCCAATACTGGCGCGGCTGTTCTGTGACGCAGAGCTGGGGCTGGCCGCATCAGATACCGAAGGCGCACCACCACCAGCGCTGCTGCTGCCGCCCTGAGAAGCTTCAGAGGTTTTTCTGGCGTCCTTCTTCTGTCTCCTGGGCCGGGGCGTTCTTCGTGGTCTCGAGGCGGGGGCGGGGTGGTTGTCTTCTTGAGTTTCGTCCACTTCAGCCCAGGGATTGGCGGTTACATGAGCGGCGGGCGTCGTCACCTTTGGAGTGCTGGCGCCATGGCTGAGAGCGTCATCCCAGTGACTGGAAACGGCACTATCGTAGTGACCCCTGGATGAATGTATGCTGGATGGCGAGACGAGCTCGCTTCCATACGCGAAAGCGGGGTCTGTCGATGCATGTGAGAGATGATTCTGATGGCCGATCGTGCCGTCGCCGGCAGGGATCATGGCTCCTTGGAAGTTGAACTGAGGTGGATTTAGCGGAAGACTGTTGTGTCCAAGGCTGTATAGGCCCCAATCGATATCCATTGGGCCCGTGGACACGGGCATTTGGTTCGCAAAGCCCGCTGGACCCTGCGTCGAGTGAACGCCCCCATGGATGTCGTGTAAAGTCTGCGATGGATGCGCTCCGTGAGCTACAGGAGTCGGAGGACCGTGTAAGTCGAGGTGAAGGTGCCCGCGTGATTGCGCACGTGATGGCTCCGGTAGTTGCATCCCGAGTACCGGGTGATGGGCTTGATGGTGGGTCTCGATCTCGGTCGGGTCTGGCCGCGGCGGCGGATCGCGGCTGGTTCGATTCGGCGACGAAATGGGCTGTTGATGTTGAAAATGACCGGGTGGCGCAGGCGCCATCATCTGTTCCAACCAAGACCACAAACGTTAGACTCTTTCTTCATCATCAATTTTTTTCTGGCCTCATGCTGTCGTGTCGTGCCGTCCCGTCTCTACAGCTCGAATCCGCTGCTCGCCTCCTGTCCCGTCTCGTCGCGGCTCCGCTTCATCTAGTTTCTTCTCTTGAGAAACCTTGCCACTGAGTTGGTCTAGAGCCAGCGCCTTTTCTCCGTCCAATCTGGCTCCCTTCCCGGCACCATCTCTCGAGAGCCACGAGAAGCCATGACCACATATCATGACCAGTCATTCGAGTCATGGCGCGAAGGAGACGGGGTAGAGATGGACACCGGTGGATTCGAGCCTCAGCCACTGGCCTGATGTTTGGGGCAGCCATGTCTTAGTTGCCACTCGAAGCAACTTGGAGGGCAGACAGCAACATCTCGAACGCCCTAGCGTCGGCGTTCCTGACCCTCACCACCCACCACCTCAACCTCACATTGTGCAAAGAGACAGGAACAACGACAACTTCAACTGCCAGCATCATACGTACCTCTGGCTCTTCTATGAGGAAGTCATAGAATGACTGGTCCCCGCTGCTGTGTTCCCCCGCCATGGTAGGGATCGGGGAGTCGGCAGGATGCAGAGATCCTGGATCTTTGGGGGTCCTCTTGGGTGTTCGTCCGGCCCCCGCGTTGTCGATGTTCGAAGGTGTGTGGGCCGGGTATCCGATTGTTATGTCCTCTGCAACCAGGCGTGCCCAGGTTGCCCTGTTCGGTAGCGGCGGCTATTCTGTTCGTCTCTCTCGAGGAGGTTGTAAGTGTCTTTGATGCAAAGACCAGTTGCAAGGTCGGCTGGCTTCGATTCGTGAACGTCTTGATAAACGACTTTTGGTTGACCTGTTCGGCCTGGGCCTACGGCCGGCACCGTGCTTCACCTTGGAGGCCGGTGATCAAGGGGCCGAACTGCTTATACGGCGCTGGTGAAGCCGCAGATTCGACGTCACCGGAGCCTGCTCGATAGTTCCAACGCCACCCGCGGCGAACCGCATCGGACCAGCAGCCCAGAAACTGATGGTCCTATTCCCGTCGGGCGAGGCTATGCCGGCGTCTCGTGCTCCCACGAAACCCGGACAAAAAGTCACCCCACTGAAGAGATTTCTCGGCACCACGAGACAATCGGTCAAGCGACCGATCGGATGTCCTTCCCAGTCCTTGCCTCTTCTCAGATGAGCGAATTACGATGCCCGTATTCTCGCTAACGGCACTCAAGGTCTCCCTCTCTGCCCCTCTGGTCTGCCTGTTGGTTGCTGTTGTTAACGTCAGAGCGCATGCTGGGTAGGGTGACTTTTCCATCCATCGGCACATCTTTACTCACCAGCTCCCTCTTCTGCCGCGCTATCGGCCGCCCGGTCTCAGCAGCGTCCCTTCCTTCGTGTCTCGGGGGCGATGGCCCCTTTTCTTTTCTTCTCTTGTCTTCCCCCGGCTTCCCGTGCCTCCTCTCCTGAGGCGACTAGAGTCGAGTGACTAGTCACGGGGACACCCAATGGTAGCCCGAGGCCTGAGCAGATGGTGGTTCGAGGCCCTTGATGACTGCACTGCTCTCGCGTGTTTCTGCACTCGCCCCGGGAATCGAATGTGGTGAGATATCTTGGTGTCAAAAATAACATAGGGCAGTTCGGAGGGGGGGGGGTTTATGTCGAGGCAAGACAAGCTTCTCGGCCTCCCTCCCCACGTGAATGGGAAGGCTTCCAATGGGAGGGGTTGAATGGTTTGAACCCGTGGCCGTGGGAAACCCAATGCCGGATAATGGGGAAGGCCATGTGTGGGTTCAAGCTGACGCCTTGATTGCATTTTGCAATGACTCGACAATGGAATTGGTCAGTGTCCCCGCCTTTACCGCCCCAAAGGGGGTTTTAAGGACTGCTCCTAGGGAGCTGGAGCTGGAGCTGGTAAGTAGGTGGGCTCGGGGGGGACAGCCTGGGCTGGGACTGGGACTGGGACCGGGACGGGGTCTGGGACGGAGACTGGTACTTGGGCATTCGTGCTCTTGCAGGGCGATCGGCATCTCGAGGCCTTGCCCATCCCGTCTTTATTGGATAACTTGGCCCGACAAGCCCTACTGCTCACATGTCAAGCGCGGGAGGGTGCATGAGGAGGCGTATAGATTTTCCCTGTCAGAGCCGGTCTCCGGGCCCTCGTCAGTCTGGCGCGATACGGTATCATATTGCTGGGGGGCCATTGTGAGCGGTCAAATCTCGATCTTCCGAGGTCAGGCTGCTCCATCCCCCGGCCTTCCTCCTGTCTCTGATACCCGGTGGAGAGGAAGTACAGTAGCCGTCCGTTATCTCATCAGGGCCCATGCCAAGTTTCCAGCTCAGCCAGCCTGGGTTGCTCTGGGGGCCTTGTTCAAGGACGGACCACCCATAGGTTTAGAAGGCGACGGGGGATACTGGGTATAATTGCCTGGGAGACAGACGGCACGGTCATCATGACGCTAGATGGCACCACATGCGTCCCCAACATGATCTTGTGATGTAAACCGGCTCTTCCAGTCCCAGCAGGACGGAAACGACGCTGTACACGGGCCCGAAGCGGCTCCATTGATCTGTTGCTCGGGACATGAACCCTTCTGCGAGGTACAGATGGGCTCTCCCCAAGTGGACGGCGCCACCTTTGGGTGTGTAGATGTCCGTGGTATGGTGGTCTGATCCTAGATTCGCAACCGAGGAGCGGGGGGGTGGCTGGCTATAGCCAGGGGGGGCCGCAAGCTTGGCCACCGCAGCCAACGAAAAAGTATGCCATGATTGGGAAAAGAGGGCCCTGGACGAAGGGGATTCACATTGGATGCTGGGGCTAGGACGCTTTGAGGCGGGCTGGAGACTGATGGAGCCAAGTGTGGTCGTTGGCCGTTGGGCTGATATGTCGTTTGGGGCGCGGCATCAAGGGACGAGAAGGGACAACGGTTTTTTTGTGGGTTAGGCTTGTGTGTAGTGTATTTTTCTCGACGTCACCGCTTCGAGGGGATTTTTCTGTTCCTCTTTGGGGCATAATGGTATTCTCTTGACATTGCCATGCCTCGCTCTCGTTCTGGGCGGGTACGCGGAATCGAGGAGGCGCCCGCCCACCTGCAACACCATGAGTGAGCTGGAACTGTCAGGTCAATCCAGAAGGGGGGGAGAGAGAAAAAAGGACTGTTGGTTCCCACCTGGCTTCTCTGTGAAACAGCATAATGTAGGGGCTGCATGATGGGAAATTCGCGGCTTGCTCAGCCGTGACACATCGACTTTTGGAAAAGCTGATATCCATCCCTCCTAGGGTTCGAGAGAGCGCCTTGCCGAGGGAAGATGTAACGGGAACGCTGCGGCGGCATGGCGTAGAGGTCGAGCCTCGAGGCTGGCCAATGACGAGAGACAGAATGGACGGGGGGACCCCTTTCCCATTTCTGATGTGAGCCGCTCTTTCCTGCTTCGTAAGGCGCAGTTGCAGATGAACCCTGGATGAGTGTGTTTGGGAAGGTGCCGTTCAGGTATGGCAAGACAAGACAGGCAAGGCAGGAAGTGTCCCTTACCTACCTACTACCTGGGTACCTGTATCCGTAGCACTTTGCCGGGTGCTACACGATGGACGCATCGGTGTCGACGGTGGATCGCCGAGGATGCCGGCTATGTTGCCGTTTGAGGGGAAAAGAAGAGAGGGAGTGAGGTTGGGGGGCGGGAGGGAGAGAGGTTGGTGGGAAAGACGATGGATGAGATGAATTTATAGTTGTGGTGGACGACCTCCTTCCCAGCTACATCTTACGAGAAAGAGGTTATTCCTGCTTACAGCTTCACGAATGAATCTACTCGAGTTCTTCCAAACACTCGAGTCCCCTGAATGGGCTGTTCTCCGTGTTTTTGAACCAAGTTGAGGATCAGATCATGTATCCACGAGACCCAATTTCGCAACCCAACCGCCGCTAGATGAAGCACCATGATACTTGACGATGCTTCCCAAACACTCCCCCCTTCCGCCGTAAGCCGTGCCACAGCTTGTAAGCCGAGTAGCCGCCCGTCGAGGAAGGATTCGTTCGTCAATCTGAGATGGAGTGTTTATGCAATCCAACCCGACGAACGAGAGCGAGGGCCTCATGCCCTTGACCCTGCCTGCCCTCTGCTTCTCTCCCAAGCCTCTACGCGAAGCGGGCCTCCTCCCAACTCGTTCGGACCGCTTGACACACACAAGACTTCGGAGCCGGATATAATGAGCTGTCATAATAGGAAATTCAACCACAGCTGGCAGTTTTTTTCTTTTTTTTCCCTTCCTGCGGCCCCTCCTAGAAATTCGCGAAAAAAGCAAGTTTGACTTACACCCTGGCTGATCTGATCTTTGTCCAAACCTTAATCAGCTCAGTAGCGCGCGTTTAAGATGAAACTCTTTCCAATAACCACCATCTCTTTCTTTTTTTAACAAACGCCCCTCCCAGATCTCGTTGCTTTTAGCTGCTTCAGATCTCATCAGCCACTGGCCGAAATAAACTTGGCTTTCCCATGAGGCGTCCATCTACATACGCACTCCTCCTCCAGATGCCACTAAAGAATCCTCCCTGTGCCATGTCGCATCGCCTTGCAGTAGCCTGTCTTCTCGAAAACCTCCATGCCATCGCCGATCAAGGGGCCCCTGATCGTCGCTGCCAAGACGAAAACGGCCACCAAAACATACAACTTCTCCACTAACCGCTGCCACGAAATAAATGACCTCTCACTGCTCAACGGCGATAGTTGCCCTGAAGGAAAATGATGTCTAGTGATAACTAGGTCGTAGCTAGGAAATTCAATTGAGCATTCAATGGACCTTGGCGACGTGCCCTGAAGCACAATTGACTAATGGTGGCTGATGCTATCAGAATTACGTTCATACGAGGCAGCTGAACAAGACGCCCAAGCTTTGGGGCCGCTCCTTGCGGCTGACAACTAGTAGTTGACGATCAGAATGTCACAGGTCAAGGAACCCTCGTCTTGTCTCCGAGCCAGGGCTGCTTACCTTCAGCTGGGAACTAGCCCTGTAAAGATCTGGATAATCCGGGGCCGGGACAAGTGCCATATCCGCAAAGTGTTAATAGCTATCACTACTGCAAGAGCCCGTGTGTGATATCATCTTTCTAGCCTGAACGCCGCCAATACATCTGTATCTCCAAGACCAAGAGCTTTTCCCAGCCTCGTTTCCATTAAAATTCTCCCACCTATTGCCGCAAGGCTCGCATCCCTCCAATTCTGAACTCCGAGACTATACTTAGGCCGTCTTCTTCTTCTTCTTGGGCCGCTCCTCTTGATTGTCGTCATCGTCATCAACGCCGCTCTCATCACTTCCCGAGCCGGAACTCTCGTGGGCGCTGTCGAACTCTTCCGCGACGTCGCTTTCACTATCAGCCTGGAAGTCTTCATCGACGCTCTCCTCGTCTTCATCCGCTGAGCCTCGGTCGGCCTTGGCGACCACCTCATCCTCGGAATCATCCATTTGCTGGTTAAGTGCTGCAGCGAGAAGGTTGGCGTCCTCGTCAATTTCGTTCTTAACACGAAGACCCTTGAGCTTGAAAAAGGTCTCAAGCGCCTTCAGATCCTCACGACTAATGTTGCTGAACTGCGATGAGCCGGCGCCGTTCTTCAAGAGAACAGTGATATCGAATGTTGACAAGGCTGACACAGCTCCGCTGACACGAGAGAAGGTAACAGACTGGGTCTGCTCGTAGGCGATGTAAGTAGCCGGCTTGGGAACAAACATGAAGGCCTTTTCCAGGCAGTAGAGGGAACCCTCGCTGGCCTTGATGGAGCACTTGATACCATACTGGTTGCGGTGCCTGAGCAGAGGTTAGCAGTCGTGTCAAGTAGGAAAGAGTAGGGAACTTGCGTGATAAAGTCCTTGGCAGGGGACGAAATCTTCTTGTTGCCGAGGCCACGGAAAATTTTGGCCACAACCTGATGGAGAGGCTCCTCGTAGTGAGGCTCGAGCTTTTCCTGATACTTCTTCTTGAGCTCCTCCTCGTTAAGGTTGAGGTCAATGGTGACCTCCTCGTCCTTCTTAAACTGCATCACAACGAAGGGGTAGCGGGTTTGACCCTGGCGCAGAGGTGGATCGAGACCAATGACAAGCATGTAGTGAACCTCGTCGGGCTTGGGAAGCACCATGAACTTCTTGATGGCCTCGTATTGGATCTTGTAGTCGTACGTCTTGCCACGGAGGCGGAACGAGGCCTCGTACATGTCGATGTCGAAACGACCTCTGCAAAGGACACGTTAGCGGAATCAAAGCAAGGTGCTGTATTTTTGAGTCATACCTGGGGGTGAGATGCAGAACATCCAGGAAGGTGGCGATGGTGTCGCCAGCGGTTTCACCAATCTCAGCCTTGTCGATCAGAGTTTCGTAGAAGAGGGTAGCTGCGTTCTTCTCCTCCTCAGCGTTACCGGCATCGCTGCCAGCATCCTCGCCCTCAGCCTCCTTACGAGTGGTTACACCCGGGATGTAAAAGCGCATCTCGACCAGCTGATCGCGACCAGCGGCAGCCTTGGAGCCCTTTGACCGAGCTCCGCCGAGCGCTGGGTTGGCGCCCGAATCGGCGGCGGTGGCAGGAAGGGACATTTCTACGGCCACTTCATTTCGGCCGGCAAGGTTGGTGTTTGCGATCTCCGAGTAGGCGAGCTCGAAAGCAGGTCGATTCTGCACGCTGAAGGTAAGTTCAGACTTGGCGAACTCTGCTTTGCCCCAGTTCCAGCCGCGAAGAGCGTGCTCCTTGTTCTCGAGAACAGTGCTGTACCAGTTCTTGAAGACCTTGCTGAGTCGGTCGTAGTCCTCCTGCTGGAAGCCATCGAGCTGGATGATGCCGGAATTGGCGCGTTGCAAGATCTTGATCTCGTAACCCTTGGCGGCGCGACTCCATTGCGCAGAGGCGATGTTGCTGTGATCGAGGGTAAAGGTGTCGCCGCCGCTCGCAGGCTTCCAACCGAAGCCAGTTTCGGCGAATCTGCACTTGCCGCTCTCCTTGGAGAGGTCCAAGTAGATGTTGTCGAAGCTCTCGCTGCAAATTGATGATTAGGTTAGCTGTTGCCATGGAGATACTTTGTGAGGCAATCCAGATCTCGATGAAGCCTCGAGACCATCAAAGGCGCCTCGAGGATGAAAGAAATTGGTCCAAAACGTACATGGCAGTCATCGCGACGACTTTGCGCAGATTTTTGTTGTGAAGAGATGGGATTGAGAAAAGACAGCGTCGTCTCTTTCTCTCCTTTCGAGGCGACAATGGGTTGCGATGCAGAGCACGGTCTTTGGAAATTTGAGAATAGGTCCTTCCTCAGCTAAGCTTCGCGGTCGCGTCCCCCAAGTGCCTGAAAACACGCGCTCCCCCGTGAACCACTATAAAGGCCCCACTTCAACAAAGGCTCCAGGGTGCTCTAGGCGTCATCTTGCCCTGGGGAAAGCCTCCATGCGGCGATGGTTGGGCGACGGAGTCCCCAACGTTTGTCCGGTCCGTGTAGTCACATGGCCATGCTGGTGGAGGTATCATGAGGGGACCATGGCTGCTGACTGAGCAGGGCACGTTAGTGGCTCGGAAAAGGCGGGTATCCCGTAGCAATGAAAATAGTGCAAAGCTACTTACAATGGAGAACTCCTTATCTTCAATGCGTGGCTTGCTCCCCGACAAAGCATCACGGTACTTCTGCAACCTTCCTGGCAATGCTCCACCAGCGATAGCGCCCGCGTGCTTGAAATGACGACGTCGTTGGCTATCGCCATCCGTCTCTCGTCGCCTTCCTCCGACTCCTCCCTTTCTTCCTCATCATCTCCATCCACATCTTCTTCTCCCCCTTGAACCAACACTTATGCCTATTGCTCACCCATCACTTGGATGGTTCATACCGTCATGACAACAACTAATCGCCGCCGGTCATCCGGCTTTCGATGCGCCTCGGCTGTTCGAGTATCTGCTGCGCTACTGTTATCGTTCCTCGCCTTCACACCATCATCCGCCTCCGGCTCTGGCGACCGCGGTAGCCGCTTCCAGGACGATATCCTGTTGCCTCCTGGGCCAGCTTTACCATCAGCCCCCGAAGTGCCTGCTCCTGCCGAACACACTTTCACACTTCGCCATATATACCACCACGGCACCTATCTCCATCCCAACCTCCATCGGAAGCGCGATGTCAACAACGGAGAGTCCAGGGTGTACTTGGCCGCTGAAGATGGTTTCGAGGAATACGATATTACCCGACTCACGGCCAAGAGCCGCCCCCAACCGATCCAACGTCTGGTAGACCGAAGACCATCTGTTGTTGACCCCATGGTCGCCGAGTCTCGGCAACGAGGTTACGTATCCATCCTTGACGCATCGGCGTGGACTACAGATCAAGTTCCATCCCCCGATATCAAAGATAAGAATACGGTCCTCACATTAGCGCGCATGACTGCCAACGCTTATGTTGAGCACGACACTGACGCTGATTGGGAGGATGTCAGTCCTCGGTGGAATCGGAGTGCCGATTTCGGATGGGAGGGTGACGGTCTTCGTGGGCATGTCTTCGCCGACGACACAAACTCGACCATTGTCATCGGTTTGAAGGGAACGACGACCGCTGTTTTTGATGGCGAAGGAACCACGACTAACGACAAAGTCAACGACAACCTCTTCTTCAGTTGCTGTTGTGCTCAGCAGGGTCAGTGGACTTGGCATCAGGTCTGCGATTGCGCTACTGGTACATACACCTGCAACAACACTTGTGTTGTCCAGGCACTGAGGGAGGAGAACAGATACTATGCTGCTGCTCGCGAGTTATACTCGAACGTGACAGAGCTCTATCCCGATGCCAATGTCTGGCTCACAGGCCACTCCCTTGGTGGTGCCGTCACGTCCATGTTGGGCATGACATACGGTTTGCCCGTTGTCACCTTCGAGGCTGTTCCAGAGGCTCTTCCGGCTTCGAGACTCGGCCTGCCCCTTCCTCCTGGTACTGACCCCAGCTTCCCCCAGATGCGCGAGAACACGGGCACGTTTCATTTTGGCCACACGGCAGACCCAGTCTACATCGGGACCTGCAATGGTGCCGCGGCGTCCTGTTCATTTGCTGGATATGCTATGGAAAGCGCATGCCACTCAGGCTACGAGTGCGTGTATGATGTCGTGGCTGACAAAGGCTGGAGAGTTGGGATCGGCACACACCGGATTCGCTCCGTCATCGACGACATCATCACCAAGTATGACGATGTGCCAGAGTGTAAGCGCACCCCCGAATGCCGAGACTGCGCACAATGGAAGATGTACGAGAGCAACGGAACCGAGACTACGACAACATCGTCTTCGTCGACGACCACACGGACTCGGACTCGGACATCAACATGTGAGACGCCTGGGTGGTGGGGTTGTCTGGACAAGAGCACACCAGGGGCAACTACAACATCGACAACGTCGTCTTCAACTACGACCTGTCATACACCTGGTTGGTTCGGATGCAAGGATAAGACGACTACCGAAACCACTACGACGGAGCCAACCCCGACCACGACTTGTGAGACTCCAGGCAGGTTTTGGGGTTGCCGGGATGAAGTGGTGGTGACGACGACGAGCGCTCAGCCTGGTAGTGTGACGCAGGTCCCTATCACTACTGCGCCTACAGCTACGTCAACGGATCCCTCGAGTGCGTCGCCACCAGAGAAGCCAAAGTGCCTCCACCGCAACTGGCTTGGATTCTGCAAAGAGTGGGATGGAGAGGAGGCGGAATCCGCCCCAGATGAGATGTAGTATGGGGTGATGAATGGGATCTCCTGTCGAGATGGCCATATGCTACTCATACGACATCATGGTACCTGACCATACACGGAGTCCCGGAAAGCTCGGGCTACGGATACAACTGGGAGGTCATTTGGTCTTATTCTACAACTTGGGGCTTGGGCCGGAAGCTTCTGGGGTTTTGGTGATACATACGGCATACACTGCACTCACTGACAACAGTGAGAGGAATTTTTTCATCTTGTTTTGAACCGATGAGGGCGTTTGGCTGGGTTGGGATGGTTACACGCAAGCAATTTGAGGGCCTTGGATTAGCACAGATAGATCAACTCTACTTGACCTGAGAGTCAGTGACGGACAACAGCGACCGTTAGACATGAGCATTAGAATATTTGAATTTTCTATATTTAACTATGAATAATTCTAATAATGCTGTGAAACATGATTGTAGTTGCCTCTTGTGAAGGCTGTCATGTCTATGATGTATTGGTTGGCTGTTGATGTCAGCGGGCAGCTAAGAATAATTCTCGACCGCTCCCCACCAAAACGCGTTCCTTGCATCCAACAAACTCCTGGCGTAAAGCCGCGACACCACGACATCCCATCGAAATAACCCAAAAGCGGCCGGAAAAGCGTCATATAATGTCGCCAGCCTCGATTCATCTCATTGACCGATGATATAGCGCGATGGAGACGGAATCCAAGCCCTCGGAGATGGGGACTCCCCGTTCATCCTCCCTGTCGAGCCTCAGCGATAGTGACAGCGACAGCGAGACAGCGAAGAATCTCCAACGCCGCAGTAACGACTCGGATAGCCAGACCAACAATGAAGACAAGATCGAATGGCTGGCCACGACACGGAAGCGCCGCTCGACCGCCGGTAATCGGATGAAGTCGATGCTCGCCAATGAAGAGCCCGATTCAGACCTCGAGCTCTTGTTCGCAGAGGATGAGAACGACCAGGGCTTCTCTGACGTAGACGAGAACGCATCAGATGTGCACATGGACTCTTCTTCCGACGATGAGGATAATGACAACAACGATGATGATCTCGAGGGCGAGAAGGAGCTGGAGAGGCAGGCCAAGGAGCGGCGCACCGCCCAGCGCAAGCGAAAAGCCCAAGAGGCCATCCCTGCAAAGTTTCGCAAGAAGGTTCGCATCGATCCCACGACCAAGACACCTGCTGCACCCGCGAGGCCCCCGCCGCGACCTAAGAAGAAGTCCGAGCGAACCTCGTGGCTGCCCTCGCCGGCCGATCTACCGACCCGGGCATCGTCCCGCCAGACGACTCGACTATCCAAGGAGCAGCTTCACCAGCAGATGGTGGAGCGCGAGGCACGTCGACTGAAGCAGGTCGCGCAGATGCAGAAGAAGGCGGCTCGTCTCGAGGCCATGAAGAAGCCCCCCATGACACAGGAGGAGAGATTGCGCGAGGCGGCCATCGTGGAGAAGCGCAACAGTAAGAGTCTCAACCGGTGGGAGGTGGCAGAGAAGCAGCGCGAGGAGGAGAGGCGAGCCAAGTTGGCAGCGTTGCATCAGAGGACACTCAAGGGACCCGTCATCACGTTCTGGAGCGGCATCGGCGAGTGGATGGGCAGGCACATGGTGATCGAGGAGCCGGCCAAGGAGAAGAGGAAGAGGGGTGAGAAGGCTAAGGGCAAAGATAAGGATAAGGACAAGGACAAGAGCAAGGGCCAAGACAAGACACCTGCTAGTGAGGAGAAGAAGGACGGCAAAGAGGACGGAACACCGGCTGTGGATGGTGCTCCATCTAAGACCAAAGGCGAGGAGTCGCAGCCGCAACCAGCGCAACAGCAACCATCAACGACACCATCACTTGAACCGGCTATGGCACCAGGGGCCAAAGAAGCCGACTCAGGTCCCGCAACCAAAGCCGATGATGCCGTTACAAAGCCCGGGGATCCGCCTTCGACGGCGCCGAAAACGACGTCTCCCACTCTCAAGACCGAAGAGCCTTCTCGGTCGATGGCGATGCCACCACCACCTCCTCCCAGTGGTTTAGCCATACCTGCTCCTCAGCCTCCATCATCAACACCAACACCAACGCCGCCACCACCCTCTCCCCTCGCCCCTCCAACAAGTGGTCTTGCCGCTCCGCCTCCTCCCCCAGCTACTGCATCACCAGACACAACTCAGCAGTCCATCATGACTCCACCATCAGCCCTCACCCGTCCACCAGAACCAAAACCCTCTGGCGTTCTGGCAGCCCCTATCCTCGCCCCTCCCCTCGGCATAAGCGTCAACGGGACTGTGCCCCCCATGATGGGCTTTAGCAACCCCAAATCCAACGTCCTTGCACCACCGAATACATCCCAAGGTGTTGTCCCTCCCACCTTGTCGGCCATCGCCCCTCCTCGCCCCTCCCTGTCCCCTCCAGTTACAGCCTCTCCTGCTCTAAAGTCTGCGCCGACAACTTCATCCTCGACGACCGATGCAGCTCCAAAAGATGCCCATCCCCAGCCTGTATCTAAACCTTCTGACCTCCCTACAAAAACCCCTAATGCCGACCCTTCAGCTGCACCTAACCCCCCTTCAGCTGAACCTCAGCCACCTCAACCATCGACCGGAGCTCGCAACGCCATGGTCTTTCAAAACTTTGACAACAACGCGCTCAAGGATCGTACCATCCAGACCCAGATCATCTTTGGCCGAAAGATGAATAAGCTACCCAGTGAGACCCCTTGAACCCCCTATTCATCATCACTCTTTTGCTAACGCTCCACCCCCAAGAACCTTCACCCGCTCCACTCTGCGTCATCACAAACCACCCTGCCCGCTACCGTGATCCTCGCACTGGCCTCCCTTATTACAACGCGTACGCGTACCGCGAGATCCAGCGTCTCATCCGGAACGAGTACCGCTGGAGCTGCGCCCTCAATGCTTGGGTCGGCAGCGGCACGTACGCGGCCAGGGGGGTCCCCGAGCGCTTCCTAAATCCTAATAAGAAGGGTCCCGAGAAGAAGGAGCCGGCAGCTGGCGATGAGACCAAGGGAGAGGCTGCGAAGACTACGGATGCCGCTCCCGCTGCCAAGGGTCCCGATGCGAAGACTGATGCTCAGGTTCAAGAGAACAAGATGAATGCCGTCAAAGAAGAGCCAAAGCCATCTCCCATTCCCCAACCCGACGCGACCAAGGCCACCGCTCAGGTCAACTCGGCTGCACCTAGCAACTTGGCACAGCAACCTCCAGCGGCTGGACCTTCAACCTCAGCCCCGGCTCCGGCTCCGGCTCCGGTCCCGGTTTCAACTCCAGTTCTTGCTGCTCCAACCTTTGCTCCCCTCGCTTCCGCTTCCGCTTCCGCTCCTGCTCCCCAACCTCAGCTACAGGCTCCAACAAACCCACCATCGACTGCCGTGGGAGCTGCACCAGCGCCAGCCCAAGAAGCAAAGTGACATGATTTGCTTGGATTATCGATACGGGCGTTGTGGTCTCGGGCTATTTGGCATATGTTAGTTACTACCATTCATTGGTAGAAGAAGAGTAACGATGCGACATGACAGAGCCAATGTATTTTCTACGACGTGTATCAAAAATGTATAGATAGGGATGCCTGTGATGAGAGAGAAATCAATGTGGAGGCATGCAACACTGCCGTGCCGATAGAATACAGCCTTTGTTGGATCAAAAAGTACATCATTTTTGAGTGAGATAAATCAGGGCAAACGAATTCGAGTCGAAGATCAACTTCATTTCATCTATACAAGTCCTAATAGACCCTTCATGACGAACATAGCGTCATCAACAGATGGAAAGAATATGGTTGTTCAACCCAAACATTGCATCCTTGTCCCACAAAGACTGCGTCGCAGACATGACCATAACGTCCTCTTCCCTTCCACATGCCCCCCCGAATCCCATTTTGATACATATCTATTTTGCCTCGTACACCATCCCCATATACCCGCCCGTCATCCTTCCTTCCGTATTACCACTAAGGGTATAAATGTTGTATAGTATGCCACTTTCAATTCGCTTCCATTGCCCACAGTTGCGCCATCCCCGCGTCTTTTTTGTCCATTCCTGGTAAAACGCCAAAATGCAAACTATCGCCAGCAAAGGCTGGGATAGTCAAGTAATAAAAAAAACATATGCTGAAACTGCAGACCAAACGCCGTCTATATGATGATGCTGTTGTGTGATGACAAATCCCACGGATGTGTCAGTGAGATGAAAAAGTTGAGAGTTGTGTTGCGATTTAGTTGCTCTTAGAACCGATAACATCAACCATCCAGCCCAGCTCGGCGGCGAAGTCATCCAGTCCCGTATCAATGGGAGCACCCAGGAAGTTGCCGCCGCTGACGGCGAAGCCAGAATCGCTGCGAGAGAGGAGAGAAGGGGAGTTGACCTTGCCGTAGGTTGGCTTGGGCTCCGCAATCTTGGCACCCTGCTCGTGAGGCTCAGGAAGGCTGTAGCACTCGAAAGAGCCGGCCGTCGATGGCATGCCAGCGGTGGGCTGGAAGGAGAGGATATCACTGTTGTTGCTTGACACAACATCGTCTTCGTCGTCGGTCAGGTCGAAGAAGTTGGTGTACTCATCCTCCGGGAAGTTGGGCGAGACGGGGGAGAGGAAGAAGCTCGTGGCAGGGTTGAAAGGAGCACGAGGTACTAAGAGTGTCTCAAGCCGGGGCCGAGAGGGTAGCACAGCAGATGCGGGTACCTCCTCTGTCTCGTGAACGTTTTGCTTGGGTGGCTCGGTAGGAATGAGGGTGAGGGAGCTCTGGTTGGCCGCCTCGGCATTAAATGACTCGGTGGAAGCGGATCGCTTGAAGGGAGGAGGTGAGAGGCCAGTGACATAAGACTGAGTCTCGGACGCTGCCGAAGTTGCAAAGTTATCGTCGTCGTCATTGTCATTGTCGTCGGTGATGTCCTCGGGGATGACCAACGCAGGCCTCTCACTGAGGTTCGAGTCGGGTCGGGGAGGAAGATCGTCGGACAGGAAGCGGCGAAGGGACTCGGGGGAGATATCCCGGGTACGAGTACCCTCCGATGGAGTTGTGCACCGATCGTCAAAGTCCTCCTCAGTGACACCAGACATGTCGTTGCGGACAGGAGATCGGCCTCGTTCACCGTCACGGCTATTCAACTTGCGACCAAACAAACGCTTCCATGCTGCCGGGGCGGGGGACAATGACCGAGACGAAGCCTTGTGGTGTAGTGAGGGAGAGGAGCCAACACGGTAGGGAAGGTGGTTGGCGGCTGTTGTAGGAGCGGGTCGAGGGGTGGTGTATTTTGATTCGGGGTTCATTGTCTTGAAGTTGGCAGCACGCATAGAAGTGAGAGATGCACTTCGCTGTCGGAGAGCCTGCTCGACAGGGACAATCAAGGTGTTGACGGCTTGGCCTGGAAGATAAGGGCAGGCAGTTGTCGAAGGCAGAGTTGGGTCATGTGTCTCGACAGAGCCATCCACCTCATACTGAAAGTCCATTGTTAGAATTATTATAGTGTTGTAAATGAGTGAATGAAGTAGAAAAGAGAAGGAGTGTGAAGAGGTTGATTGAATGTTCTTGGGGGGTTGGGCAAGCGAGTGTAGATGTATGGTGGTGGTTGTTGTTAGTTGATATGCAAGGGAGAGGAATGAATGTTTATGTTTGTTGTGGGTATCCGGATGGTGAGACGAAACAGAATGGCAGGCATATGGCAAAATGGGATGACATACGTAGTAATAATAGGTATGACCCATCTTGAGACCACCGTGCCTCTTGTTCAGACACGAGCCTGAGCTCAAGGGAGAGCCTGTGCTTGTGCCTGTGCCAGCGCACGTCGCAGAAGCCGAGACGGAAGCGTCGTCGCAGACGATGTCGCGAAAAGAATAGCAGCCTCTCCACTGGCCACGGCCACGCCGGACGTCGCGCTGCATGGGGTAAGATTGGCTGAAATTGTCCCAAGACCCAATAAGCTGCACGGACTGGGTCGAAGGGTGTGTTTGACTGGGGATGCATGTCAGCGCCCGCCGCTCAGAGCCACGCACGATGCATCGGGCCACGGCATGGAAGGGGAATAGAAGAAAAGAAAAACCATGGGAAATTGCATAAAACAGCCAGCCACACTCGCGGGCGCCCCCAATCCAAGGGAGAGCCGGCACTGGCATCCATTGACAGCTGAGAATCGCGGGGAGGGAGACCAGGGGAACCAGGTACACCCAGTATCCATCAATTCCTTGGTCAACTGTCCGCTGCAGCCAGCAAATAGTCCCAGAGAGATGGAGTCGCTGGATACCCGCCTCTGCAATGAAGCCCAGCCAGCCATCTGCCAATGCATGCAACTGCACTGCGCTGCACGCACGCAGAGGCTGGCCGTGATGGGACCGGCGCTGACTTCAGCTCGCCTCCCTTCTCTCGCTCGCGTGGCCCAGAACTAAGAAGAAAGCATCCAATTCAGAACACAAGATTTCCAGTTCGTGTCTCAGACAACAAGGGGGTTGGTCGGGGGTAAGAGCCAGATTCAGACCAGATTCATGCGAGGGTAAAAATAAAACAGATAGAGCGAGCGCATACCACGGCAATTAAGACACTTTTGGGGTAATAAGTGCCAATCCCGGTCTTAGAAGGGAATGACAACGTTCGACAATTGAAACACAAAGGGAATGCAAGGAAATTGCCTCTAGAGAGCAAATAATAAGACAAGAATGAATGACTCCCGTGCGAATATAGGTATCGTTTAACCCGGCGCAACGGTCCGGAAATGGCGAATCGAGACAGTGTGTTCAAGATCGATCGGCCAGCGAGGCGGAGGAAGAAGCAAACAATGACAGACAGGAGGCAAACAATGGCCAAGGAAAAAGAAGGACGAAAAGAAAGAAAAGGTCCCAACTCACAACATGAAAGTGAAAAGAGTCGTTGACGGGTCCATGGCGGGCAGCAGATGGAAGGGTCCCCCCGATGTAAATATGTAGAAAGATGCACGTCGTCGTAGGGATGATGGATGAACTCGGATCCCAACTTGGCCTGCAGCAACGACCCACGACGGCGCCTAAACAAACCCTCTGTTGGGAAGCTCGGAGAACTGGGGATAAATCAATAATGGCAGCCGGATGAAACACCACAAGGCGCCCGTCGCATGTTCAGACAGACGCGAAGTGGTTCTCGAGACTCGAGACTGGCCGCTGAAGTCTGGAGTTGAGACTGCCAGATTACGGCGAATTTGGGGACAAGCCGGAGCCGACCAATGGGAAGGCGAGGACGGGCTGAGATGGATGGACGGTAAGCGCCGCGACGGGGTGCCAGGTCGAGCTTTGACGAATGTCGACGTGTACCAGACAACGGGGTGGATAATGGATTGCGGCACGGTACGGGCGCTTAAGCGCAGTGGAGGGCAAACAAAGAAGCGCAGACCGACCCGAACGACAGACAAAGACGAGGCGAGGCGAGGCGTGGATATCCGGGCCTGGAGACGAAGCAATGCGCCGATAATAATAAGAATGAAATAAGACGCGCCGGGCGGGGGGTCACGGGCGGCTAGTGACGCTGCTTGCTCCTCCAGAGTTCGTGTCGCCAGCGACACTCGGAAGTTCGAGTTGTGGTCTAGGAGTGGCCGAAGCTGCAAAGACCCGGGGGGACTCGGGAAAAGATCCAGCGCAAGTTGTCGTCGCCGCTAAATCGAGCTGCCTTGCCTTTTGCTGGGCGTTGCTTTTGGCGGTTTCAGATGAGGAATGGGGGAGAAGGTTAGAGAAGAGGGAAAAGATGCAAGATGGAAAATGAGATTGGATGTGGGAGGAGATTAGTTGCAGTCGCTATGGCGGAAGGAGCGGGAACCACCTGTGTCTGGAAAGCCTGGGGATGGGGGCTTCTTTCTTTCCTTCCTTCCTTACATTAATTACGTCTTCCCTCGCCAATCTTGGGCCAGCAGGTAAGCCAAGCAAAGGGCCTAGCCAACAGGATAAATCAGCTCAGCTCAGCCCGGCTCGCCATGCTCGAATTCAGCTTGGGTTCTCTTTCCAATTGCGATTGGGGGCGGTCCGGGACCAGTGAGACCAGCTGAAGAGAGGCGATCGTGAGAGGCTGAGAGGCCGCGAACCATGCATGAGGGGAGGGGGGCGTCCAAGGGGG
>JAANQP010000020.1:0-28720 GCA_011320165.1 Fusarium protoensiforme
GGTTCCCAACTAGGCCGGCCCAGACATCATCAAGCAGGATGAGCACTCAATCTCGGGACATGGATGTATAGCATTGATTCCATTCTACTTCATGAGAAATGAATTGTTTTCCGGGTCTTTATGTCAGTATTCCCTTCAATCGTCTGTCCATGGAGAAAGTTGGACATTGGGGTTTCGCAAATAGCAGTCGACAGCTCGTTGTATTGCGCAACTGATTGGAAAAGCGCTGGAGAGATGGTCAAGTCACAATGGAGCCAAGGTCAAATTCAGACCCAGATGGAATGAGAACCGCTCGTCGTCGATTGAAAGCAAAAACCCTTTGTTCGAGAAGAATGTGTATCCTTCCTAACAGCACGTTCTCGGTGAGGCAGGTGATCAGATTTGACTTTCGGTGAGCCACATGTGACAGCTATCGGATTTTCTCTCGCATTGGGCTATACGGGTTCTCGGAGGTGTAGAAGAAGCCTAATTCTTCCTGAATTAGGTAGACACATTGCGGTTGCCATAGGGTAACGTTGTGATTCGGGGCAGTGCAGTATCCATGTATGTGCGAGAACTGCTGAGGGCGACATATCCGTATCCGTATCCGAGGCGGCTACTGCAGAATAGGCCAGGTACGATTTACCTTGTCCAGGTGAGAGCGGGATCTCTCTTCCTCCGAGTGTCAGACTTGCCAGGGCTCAAGGAATGCTCATGATGCGGCCCATGCAGGGGTCCGGTCTACCCCGCTGACAAAAGCTCTACCGAGCACATCAGCGTCTGTGCCTTTGGCCAGGGGATTAGATTAATTGAAGGGAGTCTGACGGGGTTACCCTTTCAGCGCTTGACTTGTCACAACGAGGGCACACGTCGCCTTTGCAGGTCAGGTTAGGTCAAGCCAAGCTCAGTCCTAGCGTTCACGGGCTGTTGACGACGGATTCCCGACCGTTGAATGCTTGTTCGTTGGCGATCATGACTGGGGAAAGGAAGTTATCCACAGTAAGGCGCTAGGAAAGGCCGCCAGCGCTTGCATGTAAATATTACGTGGCGGCCATTGCAGGAGGCCATCGCCATCATGAAGGAGGACAAAAATAGTTACTCTTTTGTTGAGAAAGAAACGGTCAGGCTTGTGAATGCCCAAGTTACGATTGAAGAAGTGAATTCATCGCGGAACAACCTGGCTCCCGGTTCGACAAAGGCTTAGGGTATGTCACTCGACCCGACGCTGAAGAAGTTTGGATGCAGGCAATTAACTTGACCTCCACCATCAATCAACAAGTCCACCAGGGTCTCGCCCAAGGAGTCATGATGGAGCAGCCAGTCATCATCGTCCATCCAACAGAGAGTGGCGCCTCCTCCCCTGCCACCGAAACAATGCGACCCGCTCCTCAATTCGAGTCTGTGAGACTGGGCGTGCCAGACCTGTCCCGAAATGGCCCGTTGCTGGGTCAACAGTGCTACGTAACCGTTTGTTTGGGATGACCCAAGCTTCTCCCCAAGCTATCACCCACCCCCCACCACCAAATCCATATCCGCAACCATATCCGCTCGCTCCGTGCTACTGTGCGACGCCTCGTGGGAAAAAAAGGGAAGGTAGCGGCTTTCATTGCGTGCTGCTCCGCTCTTTGTCTCTCTCTCTCTCTCCAACTTCTTCGTCCCGACTCTCGATAATTCTGTGTTGCATGCCCGAGCTGCATTCTTTGTGCGAGCTTCACCGCTGCAACTCAACACTTTGTATAGATCAAGGTTTCAACATCTCACGCGCTCGACGACACCCCGAAACTCTATCCAGAAAGTCCAATCTTTGATTTAGGAGTCCTTCATAGAAGAATCCGGCCTTTCTTCTCGTTCCCTGCGGCGTAGGCCGTCGAGGAAACGCCTGTCGTCTCCCAAACATCCTCGCTTTAGGCCTCCAATCGCCAATCTCGAATCCCCCGTCCTCTTGCAAGTACCCGCGTCCACATTCCAGCCTCCGAATCAACCTCCGAGTCAACCGCCATGGACCCAAACATGCCCCAACGCCCGCCCGACTACAGCCTCCCGCCGTACGATGACGATGAACTTAATCACACGCCCACCGGCCATAGTCCCGCGGCGATGAGACTTTTGACCTCTGTTGAAGAACCTTACGACGCTCACACGTATGTACCACCCTCTCCATCAAAACAAACACCTTCATCTCTTCCTGCTTCCTCTACTTTATCCCCAAAGACAACGCCCTCTTCCTTTTCACCGCCTGTTGCGATTCCTCCACCACAGTCTCCTCTGGTTCCGCAGCGCAGTATGTCTTCAGACAAGGGCAAGCAGGTGTCCGGGTCATACCCCGAGCACCTGGATGACCTCGAGAAGGATACTACGAACGAGGAACGTGACCGTGTATCTCCTCTCCCTCTACCTCCAGCCTATTCCCTCAGCGTGGTCGAATCACAGTCCCTGTTGCCCCGCGAATCAATGTCTGGAGGACTTTCCGCAAAGCTGCAGAACAAGAAGAGCAAGAACAACATGCGAGTTGCATTTGCAGATATGCCAGACATGCCCCGGGAGCTCCCAGAGATCCCTGAGGGAATCAGCGAGCGGCGCAGGCAGCACAAGGAACAGCGTGATGGCCGAGACCAGACTCCCCCCGTACCACCGCGGCCACACAGCCGATTGAGATCCGTCCAGAACGCCCGCTCACATGAGAAACTTCCCAGTCTTCGAAGTCCACGAAACCTCAACTACCAGCCTAGCGTCCGGTCATCAAGATCCGGCTCTATCTTCAACGATGCGCCCGCGATGCCACCCCCCGACTCATCCTACATCCCGTACGGAATGCAGATGAACGATGGTTCACCTCAACGGCCATGGACACCTTCATCACGCATGTCGGATTTCACAAGATCCGATTTCTCCAGACCTCCTCCGTCAAACGGCATGTATGAACCATCTGATATCAATGGAAGTCCTCGACCAGGGACCCCTTCTTCTAGATATGGTGGCAGTCCACGGCGGCCACTTCCTCCAGCACCGCTCTTCTCAAACACCTCGAGAAGTGTCCCGCCTTTTGCAGACGATGCGACTGTATCTATCCCTCTGCACAGTGATCTGGACGACGATGTGTTTGGTCCCGAATCAGACCTCAGCGACGCAAGGCCACATCCGGTGGATCGGGGCTCATACCTTTCATCTGACTCTCAAAGCACACTGCACGAGACACATTCAGACTACGACAAGGTTGAGCACTATGGCCCGGCTCCGGATGGCGCCCAGGAACGAAGAGGTGTCCGCGAACCCCAAATGTCCAGGAAGGAAGTGCAGCTCATCAACGGTGAGCTGGTGTTGGAATGCAAGATCCCTACGATTCTGTACAGTTTCTTGCCGCGGCGAGGCGAGGTTGAATTCACCCATATGCGGTACACAGCAGTTACATGCGACCCTGACGACTTTGTCGACAGAGGGTACAAGTTGCGACAGTCGATTGGAAAGACTCTCCGAGAGACGGAGCTGTTCATCTGCATCACCATGTACAACGAAGATGAGATCGGCTTCACCCGCACCATGCACGCCGTCATGAAGAACATCTCCCATTTCTGCTCCCGGTCTCGATCCCGTACCTGGGGTGAGACAGGGTGGCAGAAGATTGTGGTCTGTATCGTCTCAGATGGTCGTGAAAAGATTCACCCTCGTACATTGGATGCCCTCGCTGCCATGGGTGTCTACCAGCACGGTATCGCAAAGAACTATGTCAACAACCGAGCCGTTCAGGCGCACGTGTACGAATACACAACCCAGGTCTCTCTCGATTCCGATCTCAAGTTCAAGGGCGCTGAGAAGGGCATTGTTCCTTGCCAGATGATCTTCTGTCTCAAGGAAAAGAACCAGCGCAAGCTGAACTCGCACCGATGGTTCTTCAACGCCTTTGGCAGGGCTCTCAACCCTAACGTCTGTATCCTCCTGGATGTCGGTACTCGTCCTGGTGGCAACTCGCTCTACCATCTCTGGAAGGCCTTTGATACCGACTCGAACGTTGCCGGCGCTTGTGGAGAGATCAAGGCCATGAAGGGCAGACTGGGCGCCAACTTCCTGAACCCCCTTGTCGCGTCCCAGAACTTTGAGTACAAGATGTCCAACATTCTTGATAAGCCCCTCGAGTCTGTCTTTGGCTACATTACTGTGCTTCCCGGTGCTCTCAGTGCCTATCGTTTCCACGCGCTGCAGAACGACGAGACCGGACATGGACCCCTCAGCCAGTATTTCAAGGGCGAGACGCTACACGGACAGCACGCCGATGTCTTCACAGCCAACATGTATCTGGCTGAAGATCGTATTCTTTGCTGGGAGCTGGTGGCCAAGCGAGGTGAGAGATGGGTCTTGAAGTACGTCAAGGGATGTACTGGTGAGACTGATGTACCTGGTAAGTTCTTCCCAATGCCTTTGTATTCATCATGGCACTAACTTTGAAATAGACACGGTCCCTGAATTCATCTCTCAACGTCGACGATGGCTCAACGGTGCTTTCTTTGCTGCTGTCTACTCCCTCGTCCACTTCAAGCAAATCTGGTTCACGGATCATACTGTGGCTCGCAAGGTGCTTCTGCACATCGAGTTCCTCTACCAGTTTATCCAGCTCCTCTTCACCTTCTTCTCCCTGGCCAACTTCTACCTCACCTTCTACTTCGTCGCGGGCGGTCTAACCGACCCTAAAATCGATCCGTTTGGACACAACATCGCTACTGTCATCTTCCATATCTTGCGATATGCTTGTGTTCTCCTGATAGCGACACAATTCATCCTCTCGCTCGGTAATCGTCCTCAAGGTTCAAAGAAACTGTACCTGTTCAGCATGGTCATATACGGAGTGATCATGGTATACACGACCTTTGCTACGATCTACATCATTGTTCGACAGCTCACGGCAGATGACGAGGAGATAGAGATGGGTAACAACGTCTTTACCAACCTCATCGTATCTATCCTATCGACTGTGGGTATGTACTTCATCATGTCGGTCATATACCTCGACCCTTGGCACATGATCACCTCGTCAGCACAGTACTTCATCCTGCTCCCTAGCTACATCTGTACCCTACAGGTGTACGCCTTTTGCAACACTCACGATGTTACCTGGGGAACCAAGGGTGACAACGTCATGAAGACTGATCTTGGTGGTGCCGTTGGTAAGGGTGAAACCGTCGAACTGGACATGCCCAGCGAGCAGCTCGACATTGACAGTGGTTACGATGAGGCTCTCCGAAACCTCCGTGACCGCCTCGAAGTCCCAGAAACCCCCATGAGCGAGGCCCAGATGCAGGAAGACTACTACAAGAGTGTCCGTACGTACCTGGTGCTGACCTGGATGATCTGCAACGGTATTCTCGGCATGGCTGTCTCGGAGATTTACAGTGCCAAGGGCATTGGCGAGAACTACTACCTGCGCTTCATCCTCTGGTCTGTCGCTTCCCTAGCAGTCTTCCGTGCCATCGGCTCTACCACCTTTGCCGTCCTTAATGTGGTCAACATGATTGTGGAGGGCCGGGTGCGGCTGAGTCTGAAGGCGCCCCGATGGATGGGTGGCCTGAAGGAGCGGTTCGGCGACAAGATGAGCAGCGTGTCGAGTAACTTGCGAAGCTGATGTTCATCATGTCCGACCGAACCAAGGCGGGTTCTTGCGTGTGATTTTGTTTGCATTTGAAAGATTGGGTTCTTTACATCCGGCGTGGTCAGGCGCATACGGGCATGGAACGGCGAAACAATCCCAGCTATTTGTTGAAGGAATAACGATCGATGTACGAGACAGGCTCTCTCGAGAAAAAAAGATGATGATGTTGTTACGAGTTTCTTGTGGACAATGTTTTTGTTGAGGGAGGGGAGGGTCTGATTTGTTGTTGGAATTACTAGTCTTGGTCTGGGTATTTTGTTTGGTACGGTTCGATCTTGGGAGGCAAAGGTGATGCAGATAGACAGTTGTTGTTGTTGTTGTTGTTGTTGTTGTTGTTGTTGTTGTTGTTGTTGTATTATACCCCTTACAGGATGTCGAGAGGCTGAGTGAAGAAAGACACCTGTAAGAAGAAGCAATGTATGAAGTTCAAGTCTATAATGATTCACAGAAAAGTCTTGTATCCTCGTTCTCAAATGCGAATATAAAAAAGATATTCCTACATTGAATCAATGGGTAGGTTCCAAATTGCGCCGGGCCAAGTCAAGCTATGCAAACAAATAAAGACAAAAAAAGTATGATATCAATCCGTCATTGAATATCCCCCCCATTTTGTTTTCCATTTCCAATTCATCATGGTGGTCATTCTTTGATCATCATCTATTCCTCATCTTCTTCATCTTCCTCGGGGATCTATTTCCAATCGTTAGCCAACTATACATGGTATCAAGAACAGGGTCAACAACTTACGTTATCGTGGAAGTTCTGGCCATCAGTGGTGGCCACAATCACGCCAGTCCGGACACAGAAGTCACCAAAGCGCTCACCCTCCTGTCGTTCCAGGGCGTACTGCTTCAGGAGAGGCTTCATGATGTCGAGAATCTCGTCCTCCTTGATGCTCTGGCGGTAAAGCTTGTTGAGACGCTGGCCGTGATAACCACCACCCAGGTACATGTTGTAAGCACCATAGGCCTTGCCGACAAAGGCAACCTCGGCCAACCAGGGGCGAGCGCAACCGTTGGGGCAACCAGTCATACGCATCACGATAGAGTCCTGGCGCAGACCGTTCTCCTCGAGGCAGGCCTCAAGCTTGGAGATGAGCACGGGCAGGTATCTCTCAGACTCGGCCATGGCGAGACCGCAAGTGGGGAAGGCTACACAGGCGGAGGAGCTGAGGCGGAGGCCAGAGAACTGGACGTTGTCGAGCTTGTACTTGTTCATGAGCTCCTTCATGGCGGGGAGGTCCTCGTCGGCGACGTTGCTAAGGATGAGATGCTGGTTACCAGTGAGGCGGAACTCGCCCTTGTGGACCTTGGCGATCTCACGCAGACCAGTCTTCATCTGGAACTCAGCAGTGTCCTCGATACGGCCGTTCTCGATGAAGAAGGTGAAGTGGCTGAGGCCAAACTCATCCTTCTGCCAGCCGAAAGTGTCGACGTTGCTCTTGAACTCGAACGGCCGCTCAGGCTCGAACTTCTTGCCCCAGAGCTCCTCGACCTTGGCACGGAAGACGGGCACCGTCATGTCGTCGATGGTGTACTTGAGACGGGCGTGCTTTCGGTTCTTGCGGTCACCGTTGTCACGCTGGACGAGCATGATCTTCTCGCAGGCAATGTGTATATCCTCAGTCTTGCAGAAACCGAACATGCGACCAGTCTGGGGGTACGTCTTCTTGTTGTTGTGGGTAGTACCCATACCACCACCAGCAAGAACGTTGAAACCAGCCAGGTTACCATCCTCACCCTTGATGGCGATCAGACCGATATCGTGGGCGTACACGTCGGTATCGTTATGGGGAGGGATACCGATGGTGATCTTGAACTTTCGGGGCAGGTATGTGGGACCATAGAGGGGCTCAAAGTCCTGGACAGCGTCACCAGCAACCTGGGTCTTCTCGTTGTTCTCGTCGGTGAGCCAGATCTCGTGGTAGGCAGTGGTCGAGGGCAGGAGGTGGTCGCTGATGAGCTGCGAGCAAGCAAACACCTGGCGGTGATACTTGGAATGGGTGGGAAGTGAACTGCACATGACGTTTCGGTTCACGTCACCGCAAGCAGCGATGGTAGTCATCAGGGCACGGTTGATGGCCTGCATGGCGGGCTTGAGCTTGCTCTTGACGATACCGTGGAACTGGAAGGTCTGTCGGGTGGTGAGCTTCATGGTCTCGTTACCGAGCTCGTTGGCAATGTCGTCCATCTGGATCCACTGCTTGGGTGTCGAGATACCACCGGGCAGTCGGCATCGGATCATGAAGGAGTAGGCGGGCTCCAGACCCTGGGCCTTACGCTCGTCTCGGATATCACGGTCGTCCTGCATGTAAGTACCGTGGAACTTGGTAAGCTGCTGGTCGGCGGCCGAGATAGCAAGAGTGGAAGTGTCGTTGAGACCCTCCACAATGGTACCACGAAGGTAGTTGGAAGCCAGCTTGATGTCCTCGTTGGTGATAGGTGGGGGCTCCTCAGGGAGGCCATCGACGTTGTCCACGCCAAAGGCGGTCCAAATCTTGGGCTCCCACTCCTGGTAGCCAGTCTGGAATCCATCAGGATCCTGGTCGTCTCCCAGACCGATAGGGACCAGGTGCTTGGCACCCAGGTTGGTCAGAACCCGGTCAAGATCCTTGGCAGGCTTGTTGTAGTAGATCCTGTCCTCCTTGCGGGGCCAGTAGTGGCTGTCGCCCAGACCAAAGATGGAGTAGTTGACGGTAGCCAGGTCGAGGCCGGTGTTGTCCTTGATGGCATCCCAGAAAGGCAGACCGTTCTGGGGGAACTCACCCTGACCGGCCGTAGAGGTGATAAAGACAATGTTCTCCTCAGCAGGAAGGTCCTCAAGAGGATAATCCTCCATGGCCATGACAGCCGTCTTCAAGCCTCGAGCACGGCCACGGTTAGCAAGTCGCTTAGCCACAGTGCCAGCGTTGCCGTTATCGGAAGCAAACAGGATAGTGAGGGGAGCACCCAGGAGACCTTCAAGCAGCTGGTTGTAGGCGTCCTTGGCCTTCCTCTTCTGTTGAGCTCGGACCTCAGTCCCAAAGTCCTGGGCAAGGGCGGCAGCAAACTTGGGCTCCTTGGCAGCAAGCTGGGTGAGCTGGTTGTCGCGGGCCAAGAACTTCTTGAGCTCTTGCTTGATGAGCTCAGAGTCGAGTGAGAAGTTGGGCTCGCCCTTCTTCTCGTTGTCGGGGTTCCAGCGGTAAAGAGGCCAGTAGCCGGCATCAACGGCCTTCTTGGTCTCCTGGAGAACAGTCAGGGGGGAGTCTGTCTCGCCGAAGTAGGGCAGATAAGCCAGGACCACGGAGGGACCGTCGAACTTATCGGCCTCAAGTAGGGCCTGCAGCACCTGGGTGTAGGAGCTGTAGACAGCAGTAGAGGCGACGTAGACGTTTCCAAAGTTCATGGCGTAAAGGCCAATATCCTTCTTTCGGCGGTTGGCGTCGGAAACAGCCCTCTGGGAGTAGGGGGTAGAGTCGATGATGAGCATGTTGACATTCTCGCCAGAGGCCAGAACGTGGTGAACACCAGAGTTACCCAGATCGTAAGACCAGGCATCGGATCCAGTCAACCAGAGCGACTCCTTGCGGAAGAGACCCTTGGCAGAGAGGAGCTCAGCAGCAAGAGGAGAACCATCAGTCTCAAGTCTGGCAATCACATCATCGGCAATTTCCGTCGACTTGGTGGCATCTTCAGCGTTCATAGCCCATCGTGCCAGCCAGCTCTTGGGAGCGTCGGTAATGAAGCTGCCGCTAGTAGCGGCATCCTTGACCTGAGACACGAACTGGCTGCGGCGTTGCTTGCGGGCGAGGAGAGAGCCAAAGCCGAACTCGGGGCTAGCAGCAACGGTAGACGAAAGACCAGTGGTGGCAGACTTGACGGCGTTAGCAACGTACGCACGCTTGCCAAAGAGCTGATCAAGGATCTTGGTGTAGGCGGTCTCAAGCTGGGGAGTCTTGAGGTCGTAGCCAGTGGGCTCCTTCCACGCACTCTTCTTGCCAACCTCGAGGTTCTGGATAGGCTTCTCGGCAGTGAGGTTCTGGAGCACACCCCGCAGAGCCTGGACCACAACCTCTGGGGCAAGGTAGCCTAGCTGATGGCCAACAATCGTCTCGACGCCACCGGGTCCGCCCTTAACGGAGGTCAGGACATCGATCAGAAGGGGACCCCACTTAGTGGTCTTGCGGTGGATCTGCTCCAGAACAGCGATTCGCTTGATGGATTGAGGGATGGCCTCGACGAGTCTAGAGCCGATCCAAGGTCGGTAGAGGCGAGGAGTAAGGATGGCGGCAGAAGCGAAGATCTCGTCGGGGTTGGCCTCGTCGATGGCCTGGGCGAATGCGCCAGCATCAGAGCCGAAGATGAAGAGACAGTTCTCGGCATCGGGAGGACCAGAGTACTCGAAGGCGCTGTACTCTCGGCCAAGAGCAGTCTTAATCTGGCCCCAGATGCGCGCGGCGCACTTGTAGACGTCCTCAGAGGTGACCTGGGGAGGGGTTGTCTCAACAGTGGTGGCAGCCGAAGAGGGCGCAACAGGAGTGCTGGCCTCGCTGTCTTGGCTGGACTTGACCGAGGTTCCAGCTGAAGGAGCCTTGGAAGCGCTGGCACTGGGAGGCACAGGGAGGGAGCCGTTGTTGGCGGCGCCAGTCACGATAGGCGCATCATGATCCGAAGAGACGGCAATGTGGCCATCATCGGCGTAGATGCCGGACTGTGAAGATGCGGTTGTGCCAGCCTGGAATCGGCGCACACTCTCAATGTCGAGAATGTCGCGGATGACTGCGGCGTCCTCAACACCAATGGGCTTGTCCTTCTCAGAGGTGGAGGGAGCAAAGAAGTGGATGACACCCTTGCCGGTGCGGATGGCGAGGGCATGGGCAGTCAGAGCCATGTCCTGAGCCTCCTGGAGGCTCTCGGACTGGACAAAGGTCCATCCTGAGTTGCGGATGGCGGTGATGACAGAGTAGTCGGC
This sequence comes from Fusarium protoensiforme, assembly GCA_011320165.1. Lineage (NCBI taxonomy): Eukaryota > Fungi > Ascomycota > Sordariomycetes > Hypocreales > Nectriaceae > Fusarium > Fusarium protoensiforme. Next base: position 10,568 of record JAANQP010000020.1, read on the forward strand.
AAATGTCCGCGGCTGGAGGGAGACGTGCAGGACAACGGGGTAGTTGGCCAGCTTGTAGAGGTGTGAGACGGAGGGGAGGAGGATGGAGGATGTGGTGGTGACGGAGACGAGCTTGCCAGCTCGGATGGGAGTGTATACTGAGAGAAGAGGGTCGGCATTGTGTCGGACGGGGAGGATCTGGAGGGTTTTGGCGGTTAGCTGTGTATTCTCATGCCATTGCCCACACCAATTGTGTAACTGGGGGCCCTAATCGTGTCCATGTCTTGACGGCACCGAAGGAGGCTCCCACAGTATGCTCAAACAAGGTCGGGGATTTTTCGGAGAAGTATTCAAGGAGGGGTAGGATTTCTCCATGCGTGTCTGACTTACATCAGGAACTGCATCAGCGCTCTGGGCGACCAGGCTGCTGTCCTTGCGGCCTGCGTACCGCTTCAAATGGGCAGAGAAGTCGGATTCGGTGCCAATGGCGGGCTGGACGGAGACGATGACATCGCTGGAGAGGTAGGCAATTCGAGCCACTGCGAGAAGAGGTCAGTCAGTCAATTGGCCCTTGTCACCCAGTTGATTCCAATTGATCCCCTCTTTTCTGCGCTGGGAGAGTAGCAGATGCGCATCAAGAGCGGCTTGTCTTGCGATCTCGAGCTCATCCAGCGCATTAGAGGTTCACAAGCACAAGAGGGGCAGACTCACCAGCCTCCTCAGGAGTCTTGATCTGGTGCTGTGAAGCAGCGTCCATTGTGACCCGTTCCGTCTTCGTCTTCGTATCGTCTGTTGGCTCTAATTCGAGGCTCGGATGTCCTGTCCGTCCTGAATGTTTGGTCTTGGGATAGACTGAGCAGACAGAGCTGCTTGCGATTCACACGGAGAGAGGGGAGGATGGATGTGTGGGAGAGAAGAGAGAGATGGAAGGAGAGACACGGAGAAAGGAAATTATCCCAGGGACGGTCTCGCTCACGCGGGATCCGGGGATCTTGAGTGGTTTTCTTTCCTTTCCTTGGAGATTAGAAAAAGGTTTCTTCCCTCTGGCTCAACGTCCGAAGAAGGGAAAAAGAAGGTCTGTTGACTGGAGCGACCCCCCTCCTTTGGCTCGGCCCCTCGCTTGCTCCATTCCCTGTGCTCGCACGCCTTTTTTTTTTTCTCTTCCTTCCCACTTGCCCACCCGGCCGACGAATCTTACTACCCCCCCGCGCGCGCCAAAAAGGCACTGAGAAAAACCATACCAGAGACCACGCAGCAACCAGCAGATTTGCTTGTATGAATCTTTGCCCTCGATTGCGTGATCGATTAGCGGGATGCCATGCCCCGGACGGCGGGGCTCATTGGGGTCCCTTTGGGGTGTTGCCTCGGGGTCGCGCCTTCCGCTGGAACCAGCCCCGGCGCACGGCTCCGCGACCGCCGATGGCAAATGGCGAGCTTCGGATTTGCTTCGCTCGGGCCTGCCATTGGCTGACCTGCCTCGAGGAGCTCGGTCGGACCAATCAGCGCTCACACGCCAGCGCCGGCAGTGGAAGCCGGTACGTACCGGGGTACATGACACAGCAGGACCCCACCCCGACTTCCTGCTCGAGGCACGCTGTTGGGCCACCGACGGCCCGCGCAAGACGAGGGAAAAATGATGAGAGGCAGGTGCAGGCCAAATTCGCTCCTTGGCTGGCCGCCCAAAACTGCCCACCCCAAAGCAGCCAGGTCACGCACCCTCGAACCAGTAGGGGTACCTCCGACTACCGGCCGGTGGCCGCTGTGCGTTCTTTGGCATCAGAACCCTGGGGGAGAGCCATGGGAATGACACCATCGGCAGACAGACGAAGAGTTGCATAGGAATTGGTCATCTGCTGTTTCTCTCTTCTCACGCAATCTGTACAACGAACGATTGCATCAATGGTTGAGTAGACGCCTTGGAGAATTCCGACTTAGCCTCGGTCCACTTCCAATCCATTCTCGTCTGGCCCGTCCCCAGCGGGAGTTCCGAGGACGGAGGTTCGCAATGAGGCTGACTGATTGATTAAATGGTTGGCTGTCATTGGCTGGGACAACTTGCCTATTCCATCCAGATCCATCCATCTCTACAGAAACGAGAACTTCAGTTCCATCTCAAACGAATATTGTCCAGACAATGTCTTACTGAACAGTCTCAGTATATACGTTTATTTGATTTCCTATATTATGAAACAGGTATTACCATTTCCCCATTAGTCCATCGCCCTGACAATGCAGCCAGTCCATGATCCAAGCATGCCCACCCATATTCCGTTGACAACATATCTTGCCAATGTGAGAGAACACCGCCCGAACCCACTGATCTGCGCTTATCCAATGAGTAATTATGAGATGCCATGTGCCTCTGACGTCTCGTCACAACCCGCCGGGGCCGTTCTATCACGCAATGCCGCTTCACCAGCCGCTGAGTCGGTTCATCCGCTCTCACCGCCCGCAGACGCCGCAGGCCAGATCCGCAGCATGCCGCACTTTCGCCGCAATCGCCGCTTCTCCACCGCGCCGGCCGATGATCCCGGACTGGTCTCCGTTGTCGCCCCGTAAAGACCAAAAGTACCACCCACCTCCTTCATGATTACTCCGTCTATCATATGTTGCGCCCGTTCATTGTGAACATGCGCGTCGCGCTGAGAAGATCCAAAGTTCAAGGTACCAGGCCATGTCTCATACCGCAGAGGTGTCAAGTCAGTCGGCAACGCCTCCCGGCCTGGCCGCTGACCATCATATTTCACTCCAGACTCCGTGCACCGTCCTTCGAGTTCCTCCAGTAACCTGCGGCATCTCCCATATCGAATGTCCTTTAGACCTCACCGGCCAGCGTGCCCGTCGAGCCCGACTTGTTTGGACCCAGGTTAGGGGCCCATTCATCAGACTCTCGAGCATCCAGCCAGTAGGTCCGACCGCACGAAACCATCAAACGGCCAAGCCGTCCCCTGCGGCCCTCGCCGTCCGGTAGGTCCTCAGCGAACGGTCCCTCTTGGTCATCCACACCGGGGCCTTCCAGAATCATCAGTTGCATGTACTTTTGCAACACCTGCTTGGCGTACGCCATGACGACGAAGCAGAAGTAAACGCGGATCAACATCGACCCCACGATCAGGAGCATGCTCGTCGCCGTTTCTTGTGGCACAACCTTTCCATGCATTTCCGTCTCCTTGCGCAGTCCCTGCATGCCCTCAGCCACAAAGTTGGGCAGGTTCGTCTTCTTGAGGTCGGCTGATTCGGTCAACTGAGTAGAGAAGTACCAGTCCAAGCCGAAGGCTGCCGTGTATCCTGCGTTGATGACCGTGTCGAGAATATACATCCACGCGAGAGCGAGGCACTCGAAGGGGCTCTGTCGTCGGACATGAGGGACCAGGATAGCGAGTCCAATAAGGATGGCGATCGAGTAGACGTAGGTAGAGAGCTGGAGGAGAGAAAGCTGATAACCGGTAAGGATGGCGAGCAGACCGTAGACACCGGTGACCTTGTTGAAAACGAGGGCTAGTGAGATGACTTCTGTGCCAGTCTGGAGGCTGATGAAGCCAAACAGGGTCTAGAGGCAGGTTCAGTTAGCATATTTTGCCTATTTCGAGCGTTGTTGTGGAAGCCTCAATCCATCGCTGTCGCCATGAGAGTTTGTCCTCCTTACCTTCGGCCGGGGCACCCGGAGTGATCGCGTGAGTCGGGACATGACGAGGTGGTGCTGTAAAACCCTCGCTGTCCTCTTCGATCCTTCGCAGGCTACCGATTTGTTCTCGTCGTGGTTATCCTCGTCGTCAGTTAAAGCCTGGTTCTGGAAGCGCGTTGAGGTTGAAAAGCAAGGACGCGATACGTGGTGAATGGGAAATAAGGATCATTCCCACAGTTGATGATGCTGACTAAGGGGAGAGGCCTTCCGCCGCTTCCGTCACTGATGGGCGCGACCTTGCAATCTAAATGCAGGGTCACGTGCGGAAAGCATGCAACAACTTAAATTAAGGAGCTAATCAACCTTGTACATGGATATCCTCCTTGTCAAACACATGGTGCAAGTATCTCTCGGTATGTTTAACCTTTTGCTAATGCATCAATAAGTACTTGTTATTCCAGAGCTCGTTTTGAAACTTCTGTTATTAACTGGCTACTCGGTGTTTGACTTAAAATCCACACGTGTAATTCTCCTTTATTAGATGTAAGCTCTTGCCCTTAGATCTATACGCTATGCTTAATATCCTCGGCATGCGCAAGGTCACAAGGCTTCTTTCATGTTGCGAGCATAGCTTACATTGTCCTAGATACTCCTTTACTCCAGTCCCGACTGGCCAAAGAGGTGGGCTTAATTAACATGCGCATCCCTCTTGTGATTGCTGGGCGTTGTTCGTCTTGACGTCGATCACTAGAAAAGTGGGTGGTCAGTTCCAATCTCTTGGCAAGTCGCTCAGGGTTGAACGACGTGGGGCACCTACTTTGACTCGAAGCTTGCGCTGCGGCGTCGGTTCCCTCCATACCAGGCAAAGCCTGTGCTATCCTCTTGAAAAGGTTCTTGACGTTGTGGCCCAGCTTCGCGCTCGTCTCGACAAACATGAGGTTGTTCTTCTTAGCCTCCTCCTCACCCTGCTGTGTAGTCACCTCCCGCTTGTCGTTGAGATCCGTCTTGTTGCCAACCAACACGATAATCACGTCGTTTCCTCGCTCGGCTCGCACATCGTCGATCCACTTCTTGGTGTTTTGGAACGACTTGGCGTCTACAAAGAGGGACCATGTTAGTACAAATATGGATGCCTGGGAATGCAAGCGATGGGGTCCGGGGTGGGGTCAGCTCAGGGGAAACTGACTAGAGATATCGTAGACAACAACAGCTACGCTGGAATCTCGGATGTATGAGGGAATCAAGCTTCGGAATCGTTCTTGTCCAGCAGTATCCCAAAGTTGCAGCCGCACCGTCCGGTCCTCGAGGTACATGGTCTAAGCCACCGGTGTCAGTCTTGGCCCAAGGGCGGCGGCGGCCGTGAGGTGCTCACCTTGGAGAGGAAATCAATGCCGATCGTCGCCTGGTACATGTTGTCGAAGGAATCGTACATGAATCGTGTGATCAAGGAGGTCTTGCCCACTGTTGAGATGGCAGTTAGTTATGTCGCTCGAGGCGGCGCCGGAATCGGTCGTCGACGTACCACTCTGCTCTCCCAGAAACACCAACCTGAGTAGCGATTAGCATCGGTGCAATACAAATGTTTACCGGAAAAATACATACTTGAACTTCTTCAAGGGGTTGTTGTAAGATCCGCCGGCCTGCGCCATGGTTGTGGTTGTATCGTCGACTCGAGGCCCTTGTTCCGCGGGACAGATGGGACAGCTGTCAAAGCTACTGGATGCGAGGTTGTTGGGAGAAATGGGAACTTCTTGTTACGATTACAAGAAGAAGTCGGGCTCGGCGACGTCAGGAAAGAGCTCGAGATGATGCGATCCGAGTGTTGCCACTTTGTATCGGGACAAGGGTTGACAGGTGAAATCCGGAGAAAGGAGGTCAATGTCGTCGCCCTATGAATGCTGGATTCGGCAGGAGGATATGGCGATGAACGTATCCGACGCAAGTGCACGTGCCGATAAGAAATTCTCCCCGTTTTTTACGTGGGCGGTCCTTCCGTTTGGGCCCAAAAAGCACCGATAACGAATAGCGGAAGGAGTCTAGACTCAGGCCCCACTAAAAAATTAAAGAAAGATTGTCCCCCACTACTTCCATCGACCAGCAGCATTTTCGTTTCTTGAAACCAAGCATCAATCCTTGCTGCTCGCCCAGAGAGGATTCGCAGATATGCCAGTGATACAATCCAAGACCGCCGGGGCAGGCGACGCTCCCAAGCAATTCAATCAGCCGTCGCGAAAGGGCAAGAAGGCATGGAGGAAAAACGTCGATGTCACTGAAGTCCAAGAGGGACTCGAGGAGTTGAACAAGGAGATCATTCAAGGGTACGGCATTCTTTTTAACCCTCAGTCGCCCGTCATGCTAATGAGGTAACAGCGGTGTTATCAAAGAGAAAGCGTCCGAAGACCTGTTCACTCTCGATACGGCTGGCGACTCGCAGCTGCCCAAGAAATTCAACAAGCACATCAAGAAGGGTCTCAAGGCTGACGAGATCATCAATGCCCGCTCCGCCGTTCCCGCCGTTTCCATGCGCAAGCGACCTGGCGACAAGACCACCAATGGACTCCTCCCTGCGAAGCGCCATAAGACCAACTGGGTATCCCAAAAGGAACTCGCTCGGCTCAGGCGGGTTGCCGACGGCGAGCACGAGAACACCCTACAAATCAAAGATGCTACCTACGATCTTTGGGATATGCCGGCGGCTCCCAAGGAGACGGAAGTCGATGATTTCTTGGAAGAAGAGGTCAAGGCCAAGGTGCCAAAATCGATGAAGCAGGAACCCCTTTCCCTCCTCAAGAGCGGAAAGCATGTCCCCGCTGTGCAGAAGCCCTCCGGCGGTTACAGCTACAACCCCATGTTCACCGACTACGAGGAGCGTCTGGCGCATGAGAGCGAGAAGGCCCTTGAGGCTGAGCGCAAGCGCCTGGAGAAGGAGGAGGCTGATCGGTTGAAGCAGGAAGCCGCGGCCCGGTCGGCAGCTGAAGCAGAGGCTGCAGAGGCGCGGGCCAACCTTTCGGAATGGGAGGAAGATTCTGAGTGGGAGGGATTCCAGAGCGGTGCCGAGGACGACAAGGCATCCGCCAAGCGACCCCAGAGGAAGACACAAGCACAGCGCAACCGTATCAAGCGTCGGAAGGAGGAGGAGCGCCTAGCGAAGCACAAAGCTGCCATCAAAGCCCAGCGCCGCCAAGAACATCGCATCAAGGAGATCGCTGAGGAGATTGAAGAGAAGGACCGCAACAAGGCCCTTGCCCTTGCCGAAGCCGCCAACGACTCGGACGATTCGATCAGCGAGCTCCGTCCCGAAAAGCTGCGCCGCAAGCAGCTCGGCAAGTACAAGCTCCCTGAGCGAGACCTTGAGCTGGTTCTGCCAGATGAGCTGCAGGAGTCTCTGCGGCTGCTCAAGCCCGAGGGCAACCTTCTCCGAGACCGATACAGAAGCATGCTGGTGCGCGGCAAGGTCGAGAGCAGGAGACATCTTCCGTTCAAGAAGCAGGCCAACCGCAAGTACACCGAGAAGTGGACGTACAAGGACTTTATGATATAGAGGCTGCATACCACTGCTTGATATTTAGCGAGAAAAGAATCCTGCAACTTCTTCTTTATGCCATAGAAACGTCGGTGGTCTCCTTGGCATGAGTCCGCCTAAGAGCACCTTGTTTAATGAAAATCTTGGTATTCTAAACCTGGATTTACATAGTATTATCATGTCTTTTTAACCGATCTCGTCATTCATTCTCCGGGCCCCGATTCCCCTACTCAAACGCCAATAAATCTAGAGTACAACCATGTCATGAAACCCCCGTATTAGAAACTCATCAAATCTATACAAGTGTTAATATTGTCCAAGGGTTAGGTGTCAACGAAAAAGCACGTACCTCGTCCAAAGAGACCTCGCTTCGTCCAGTCCATGGCCATTAAGAGCCGCGTTCGGAGACTGACGCTCTGAGCAAAGTAGACAGAGCGCCAGGCATACACAGCCCAGAGTCCGCCAGCCAGGTTCCGGCCGTCGCCCAGATCAAAGATGGCAGAGTTACCAATGTAGGCAAGGCTGCCAAGATGGTGGTACTCGAATGCCTTGAAGACAGCTGCATCGACATCGCCCTCTCGAATCTCATTGGCTCGCAGGCCTTCGGTCATACGTGACATGCGGTTGAACTTGCGGGCCAGGTACTGCCCTTGTTGATGAGCGCGCTGAGCTGTAGCTGGTAGAGAGGTGAGCTTGCTATCGATTTGGCGGAGCAGCTCGGAGAGTTCTTCAAAGTCCAGGGTGCCCGACTTATCCTTGTCAAACTCGTTGAACAGTTTGTCGAGGCGCTTGAGATGATTGATGGCCTGAGGAAATCTCCTCTTGACATCGCTAGCAACCTCGCGCCAGTCACTGAAACCAAGTTGCAGCGTCTCGGGGTCTTTGCCGTGCTTCCAGGCCAGGGATCGAAGGAAAGTGATGATATGATCAGCCACGTTGTTCTGAACGGTAGAACAGTCACCAATTGCGTACACATCACCCAGAGGTGAACCGTTCAGGCGAAGATGAGTGTCCGTCTCCAGGGCATGTCGGTTGGTCTGCACATTGCCAAGCTTCTTGGCCAGTTTTTGGCAGAACTGGGTCTGCGACACTCCAGTAGACCATAGACAGAATCCTATAGGGAGCTCTTTCGTAATCACACTGCCATCCTCCTGCTTTTGCGTAAAGATGATCTTGTCGGCTTGAACCTCCTTGACCCGCGAGTTTGTGAGAACCTCAACCTGATCCCGGGCGAAGCGCTCCTCGGCATACTTAGACACGGTTTCGTCGTATGTGTTGAGAATATGGCCTCGGCTCTGAATGAGATGGACCGAGATCTCGTTGCGCAGGAGGCGAGGGAAGTGTCGTGTCAGATCCTCATTGAGAAGATCGAAAAGCTCGGCGGCAAACTCAACGCCGGTAGGACCGCCACCACTCACAACAAAAGACAGAAGCCGCTTGCGTTCCTCGTCGGAGCAAGTAGGAAGAGAAGCCAACTCAAAGTTGTGGATAACCTGGTTTCGGATCTTGCGAGCATCATTAATGTCTTTGAGGAAGAAGGCGTTCTCCAGGCCCTTGACGCCGTGTGGGTTGGTGACTGAGCCAACAGCGATGACGAGTTTGTCGTAGGGAACGTAGAAGCTAATATCGTTGCCGAATGCATCTACTTGAGACACCTCGACAAGCTTGTGTGAGAAGTCGACGTCGGCAGCTTTAGCACGGATGAAGTGGCCATGGACGCGGCTCAAGATGCGTCGAATAGGCTCAACAAGTGATCGCAACTCAAGAGTACCAACTGTGGCCGAGGGAAGCATTGGGGTGAAGAGGAAATAGTTGGTCGGCGAGATGACGGTAACATGGTAGTCGTCCGGGTTCAGTTCCTTCAGAAGAGCAACACCGCCCCAGCCGCCACCGAGAATCACGAGCCGTGGCTTGTTCTTGAGACGCCGCTTCTCTTCGGTGTCATCTTCGTCGATGAAGACCTCGGCGATGGGCAGGTTCTTTTCACCTCCGCATCGAGGCTGGAGGGCAATCTTGGACACATCGATATCGCTCTGCGTGGGGTGCTCAAAGTACGTAGAAGCGTCGTAGACAAAGAAGCAGACTACAGCGGCGCCGATAACGGTGATTGAGATGCCCACCCAGGCCGCGGCACGGAAGCAAAAGTTGAGAACCCACGAGGTTCTTTGAGGAAGTGGCTTGCCCGACAGCGCGCGCACGAAAAACTGAGAGGGGAGTTGGCGAGTAGTTCGGTTTGTGACCTGGGTTCTCTTGGTTATCGACGGCGAGGCCCCCGAGAGCTTGACAAAGGTTCGTGATTGAGCCGAATAGAGCGAACGGGGAGTGATGGGAGATATTATAGATCGAGAGCTGGCAATAGCCCTGGTACGACCAGCACGAGCCAGTCGTGCAGCCATGATGGTGGAAGCGGGCATGATTGCGCCGTTCGTTCACGTGAAGACGTGGGATTGATCGTTGTCGAAGGGATCAGAGAAGTAGGAGGGGAGCTCAGAGATAGCTCATGACGTGGTCAAGAAAGCAGCGAGGCTTGTGAGCGTGTCCGTGATGTTGCGACTTGTCAATGGATCACTAAAGGAGATCGAATAAAGGCGCGGGAGAGATATGAGAAGGGAGAATGACGACGTTGAAGCGCAAGGAAAGGAGAGAAATTGATAAATTCTGGCGCGCACCGCTTGAAAGACAAAAGGTACCTGCCCTCCTCCTGTGAGTAGTCGTGTAATGCATGGAGGCGCCATGTACCTCGCATCCGGAGGCGCTGGAGGCCCCAATGCGGAAGGAAGAGGGACCTGCCGCACCTACCGACAGCACGTTAAGCTACGTCATGGTTGGAGCTGCCGTTCATCACCAGCAAAATTCTTGGCGATGCGATGGATGGCACCGAAGATCGGTGACTCCACTCCAGCTCCTGGTAATTCTGTTTGATGGACTCATAGAAATCTCTTGTTCCTCCCATCGTCATGCATGTTATCCTCTACACCCATCGGATCTGTCGGCCATGACGGCCGGTGATGCGTTAAATACGGCCGAGAGTCGCCCTCAGTGGGCTCACGAGTGACTAAAACTTGTTGGCTGTGGCGGATATGTCGTTTCGTGGGCCCTGGTCGCTTGTGTCGGGGAGCGATACCGGGTAGCGGGCAGCTGAACTGAACGAGTCGAGATGCACCAGTTGAGCACAATCCCTTGCTTGAATCCTTTTACGACATCTCTTGACCATCTTGTTACTGCTAGTGTTGACTAATGGTGCTTGAATGACTGACTTTGTCTGTGTAAGGGCTTACAGATAACTACTAACAAGTCATTACCCCCACGCTCAAACCCATGCTCACATTCGCGAGAAGCAGAATCGGGGAGACTGTATATACTGTGGTACACCACCGTACAATTCAATGACCCATCAGCAACGGAAATATCTTTGCTCAACCCATCGCTGCTGTTGGTAGTCGAGCATGTTGCAGACCACCACCGTGATGTCTGGGAACACAGATGTCAACCTGTGAATTCCAACCTTGCCCGCCGCATACGTTGCCAGCACGATACGCTCCTGCTGGACCCCGTGGTCTACCAGGACCTGGACCGCCATCAGCGCCGATCCACCAGTTGCCATCTGAGTGTCCAGAAGCAAGACACTCTCGTGCTTTGCGATATCGTCTGGCAGCCGCAGGTAGTGGAGCTCCGGCTCGCCCGTGGAATAGTCAGACTGGATGAGCAATCGGCCCGTGCGGCAGTCAGGGATCGTCTTTCGTAGCGCCGGCTCGAACGCCGAACCTCCGCGGAGCACGATCACGGCACAGACCTCGCCCTTCGGTACAAGGCCTTGATACTTGTATCCTTGGGGAGTTTCAATTGTTGCAGACTCGAATTGAACATTGTTCAAAGCTCTGCAATGTCGTCAGTGTGTTTCTTACTTTTTACCTTGATCGGGATCCTACTGTTCAATGATGAGACTGGCAAGTCTGTCGAAGTAAAAGATGAAATCCTCGGGATCAGTATCCATGTCTTGGAGGATAGTGTTCATGAAGTTGAGCTGCGGCGTGGGGTGTAGAACCACAACCCGATCGGAAAGCGGCGAATCCTTACTGGCCGCCTCGAGACGGGATAGTGCTTCTCGATGGTGCCTCGACTTTTCGAACAGCTTCTTCTCGACGAACTGGACCATCATGTCTTGAACGGTGTTAACATCTCTGCATTTTGTAGGGCCAAGTGAAACTCACCAAGGGCAACCCGGTTCTCAATGCCTCTTGGCACAATCAGGTCGGCTACCTTGCGCTGAGGTTCAACGTACTGAAGATCATGTCAGCTACTGCAACTGATTCACTACCTGGCCTAGCGCAGCTGTGCTTTGAGTTACCTTTTCGAAGTTGGGTTTCACGAAACCAAACCATTGCTTGATGATGCCCTCAATGTCTCGGCCACGCTCTCGCACGTCACGAACAACTGTTCCTGATGTCAGTACAAGAGACGAGGGGTGAATCTGGAAGCTCACTTCGTCGTGACAGGCAGGTGTCTGCATCAGCTTCGCAGTAGATCTAATACAGGTGTTAGATGAACAGCCCTGCTTCTGAAAGCCATACCAGATTGGACATACGCCCATGTCAAGGAGCTGCAAGACGCGAGGGTCGTATAGAGCAAAGATACCCTCAAGAACTAATACATGAGGCGAATAGATAGAGGTTGTGCGTTCTAGCCGCTGATGCTTGGCAAATGAGTAGACAGGAATCTCGGCCCGCTTGCTGGAAGTGGTCGAAGTCATTGTCAGTCGAGTCTCAGTGATTACGGACCGGACAATGTTACACACCCGGCCTTGAGATCCCGCAACTTGTCGACCAAGACGTCAAAATCGATAGCCTACGTAGACGATTTGATCAGCCTTGCTTCTGATGGGTTGGGCTATATCAACGCTCAAGGCAGCATACATCGGGTGAATCAAAGTCGTACTCATTGGCAAAGGCCAGCTTCGACTGCTCGGGCGTCAATGTCTTGTAGAAAGAGTCCTGACAAACGATGAGCAAAGCGTCATGTTGAGTGTATAATTGGGGATTTCATGCCATTGACAAGATGACGACCCAGGGCAAATTAAGCTTCTTGACGATTGCCTGGGACAGAGTCGACTTGCCCGAGCCCGAGCTACCAGCGACGCCGATAATGCTGACATCAGCCCAAGGAGGCGAGTAGTAGGCTCGCTTCTGGACCGTGACATGGCTCTCGAGTCCGCCCTCGACTTGAGGCACTGCGTCAGCGGACATTGCGGTGGGCTAGTTTCGGTGAGGCAGTTTTTGATGATTTGAAGATGGGTGAAAAACGAGAAGAGGGAGAAGATATAGAGACGTGTCCAAAGAAGACGATATCAACAGTCCTCTTCGAAAACTAGCCCTGCAATGTCCACGAGCTCAGCACTGAACACCTTCAAAGTTCGAAATAGAGGGTTTGGAGTTTGCCGTTGGTGGAGCAGGGAGCACGAGCCTCTGTCGCGTGTGCGATCCACAGGGGCCAAAGAGAAACCTAGAAGTGAACTCGTGCAAAAAAACGTCGGGATGCCCAGGGCAACAGAGGCAGGCAGGCAGGCAGTGTCAAGAACTAGCGGTGATGATGGGAATCTACCACTGCAAACGACAGTGTAAGAAGAAGAAAGAGAAGGATGATTCAGCGTGGCACTGCTGATGTCGACGATCAACCTTCCACTCCCAGGGAAATGGATCCAGGTTCTCCTCACAATCGAAAGACGGCGATGGCCGGCGGCGCAGGCTCCGCACGATCCAGGCTGTTTTCAGCCTCTGTCCAGATAAGCATCACGCCTCTAGCTCAATACCACTGCGAGTTTGTGGTAGTGCGTGGCTTGGCTGGAACGTCAGGCCTGTTTCTGAGGCTACCGTGGATGTTGACGATGATGTAGCATGACAGCGTTGGTTTCCCCCCCAATTGCACCCGTACATGTCTACTAGGGACTGCCTCTAGGCTCGAGTAGTACTGCCGTAGTGATAGCTCCCTTGAGAAGGGGTGTGAAGACGGAACAGATCGTCAGGCTTGGTCAGTTCAGTTCATGCCTGGGGGCTGCAATTTGGCAACCTCGGCACTGAAAGCTCATCTCTCCAGAGCTCTCTCGCAGCTCTTTAGCGGGGTCGAAATGCACCGGGCAGCCTCTAACGATTCGGCCGTGTTGAGTCCTGAGGCAGCTACAGGGCAAAGCTCACTGTGGGTCACCCGTTTGTCATCTTGATTGGCTCCTGCACCTTTGACCCACCACGAAGCCACCCTTCTTTTCCTTCAGCCCCCAATCATCTTTTCTTCTCCTCCATCTCTCATCAACTTTTTCTCTCTTGACATAGCTCAGATCTCCCCCGAGACTGGCGAGCATCCAGGCATAGAGACTGGATCTCTTTCCTGTTCCTCATGAACTGAATCACCACCTGTTGGCCTCCTTCCGGCTACATCCTAGACCCTCATCTCGACGAGTTCGTCAACCGGAGCTCCGAAAAGTCGTCAGAGCTGGTCTTGCGATAGATGACAGAAACCATGGTACGTTCCCTCAACACAGCGCAGACTTTGCAGCTCAGTCCTAACCCCCGATCCAGACGTCGTCTGCTTCCACAGCCACTCCCACCAAGCATGCCTTTGACAGGCGTGTCGAGGACGTCAGGTCGCCTAAGAGGTACGAAACATCACCCTAGCCCCCTCCCCATCTGCATGATAAAATGATGAACTATATCAATGGGAATCTCTCCTAGCATATACTGCGGAGAAACGATATCAATCTTCTTTTCTGAAATCACCTCACCACATTACATTACTTGCTGGCCTGTCATGTCATCAGACGCTAACAAGCCGCGCAGTGACATCAACGCCCTGATTCTGGATTACCTTACTATGGAAGGGTATCCCAACGCTGCGGCAAACTTTTCCAAAGAAGCAAATCTCCAGCCTCACCAGGATGGCGCCTCCATAATTGCGAGACAAGAGATCCAGAATTGCATCCACGGCGGCAACATCCAGACTGCCATTGAGACTCTGAATGACTTTGACCCTGAGGTAAGATTGATCCCCAACTAGCATCCCAAACACCCATCCTACATGATTAGAACACGAGTTTTACATGCACCACTCATAGAGCCTTCGGGCCTTTGATGAGGAACAACCACTTTACTATGATTGCCTTTGCTTCTCCTTATTCAACACAACTGCCTTTCACACTTGCATTGCTTGAGTACTGACTTGGCATAAAGATTCTCGATGAAGACAAGGCGCTGCACTTTGCCTTGCTGCGATTACAATTAGTCGAACTCATTCGCACATGCAATGCTTCGGGTGGCGACATTCAGCCGGCGTTGAAATTTGCGACGGAGCAATTGGGCCCAAGGGCACCCACAAACCCCAAATTCCTGGAGGATTTGGAGAGAACCATGGCGCTACTTCTGTTTCCTTCGGGATCCTTGGAACCTCAGCTCGCGGACCTGTTGAAACCGGGTTTACGTCGAGAAGTTGCCGACAACGTCAACCGGGCTATCCTGGAACGACAGTCGCAGAGGCGGGAAGCCGCTATCCGTCAGCTCGTAAGGATGCGAGTCTGGGCTGAAAACACTGCCCGTGACAAGCGAAAGAATCTTCCCGATCGTCTCGACATCGGCTTGAACGGGGAAGAGCCTGACAGCCCAAGCAGGCAGATCCTGCAGAGCGAGAATGACCATGAGCCCATGATTACGACATGAATGATGCCATGCTAGGCACTTTGGGAAAGGAGTTTAGCGTGTTGATTAGGTAGCGGATTGTTGCACTTTGACTTTCGAGCTTGGCGTTTAAGCAGAGTCCTGACCGGAAGGACAAGGAGATGAGGCATCTCCACGGCGTTATGAATTCCTGGGGCGATACCACCAAATGATACCGCACAAGCAGTTGCTCACATGCTTGAACTGAATGCATCCAAAGATGTTCCATTTACACTCGAAGCTACTGTCGTGACACCATTGCACCAGTGAATAAGTAACCAAAACCAAATATCTTTCAGTTCTTAACCAGTACTAGAGCCTTTAAAGAGTATTTACAACGTGATGCCGGGCCGTACAGGCCATCTATTTCGTCCGGATGTGCTTGAGCTTTCCAGCGGACCACAGGAAGTTGTTGGCATAGGCCTTGGGGGCGAACTTGCGCGAGTTGGGCTCCTGGACAAAGTACTCGTAACCCTGCTTCTCGGCGAAGTGGATGGCATCCTCCTTGTTCTTGAAGTTGATGTGGGTGCCCTGCATGAAATCACCCGAAGACTGCCATCCCATCAGAGGGTTTTCCCATCGGTGACCCTTGGGGAGGATGTCCCAGTCCATGCGCCATCGCTGGCCACGCCACTCGCCGGACTGAGTCGCGGGCTTGGTCTCCTGGTAGATGCTGTGATTCTTGTCAGCCTCGGGAAGGGGTTTATCGATGGCAACTCGAATATATTGCAGCAGAGTCAGACGAACCGGACTGTTCGGGCCTGGAGCTCCATGGGGGCGCCCGAGATGGTGGCAGCAGGGAGGATCTCTTCGCTGCCCTCCTGCACCGACTTGGGAACGGGGGTGTAGGTGCTGGCAAGCAGTCAGCACTTTTCTCTTGTCCTCCCATAAATCAATCGCGGTTCAGGGACTCGTACGAGGTGGCCTTGTCAGCCTGGATGTCGTAGTCGGGTTCGTTGGTCGTGGGAGCCGGGACTGTGCCGGAGGCCTGGGTGACGGAGCTCTGGAATCGACGAGGGGCGGCGGAGAGGGCGACTCGGGGGGCAATGGCGCCTCGCAGCAGCTGAGCTGCGCGCTGGGATCGGAGAGAGGCCATTTTGCGACGCGATGGCTTCAATTGACGACGTCGACGGGCGTGGGTTTCTTGAGTGAATGATGGTGGGTTGCGGCGATATTCGAGGTTGAGCAAGCTGGAACAGCGGGTCTCCCATTGGCTGGGGCGGAGCGACGTTTTGCCGAGCACTGCGGACGAGTGCTTTTCGGCAAGAACCTGAACCTGGCGGGACCAAACTATCTCGACAGAAATCCCACCTCTCACTCCCAGCCTTGCAATTGAGCGTCACGAAGACCCTCGACGGACCAAACGCGGCAAATTGAACAATTCCCCGAGTCTCGCATCCCCCCGACAAACAGACATCATGAGCTTCGTCACCCGCCGAGCGCTCTCGACGCTCATCCCTCCCAAGGTGAGCCCCTTCGGTTATGAGCGCAAGGTCCGCCGGTGCTCCGATTGCTTCCGTTGCTAACACCGGATGCCAAAAACAGGTCGCTTCTCCCAAGGTACGCACCACGATTGAACTCCTCCTCCCCCGGATCTTCGAATTCGATTCCGCAGAGTAAATGATGGATGGGAAACGATGTCGGCTTTTTGGCGATGCGGCGCTGCGATCGATACGCGAGGGTCAATGATGATGGGGAATTCGACGGGCTGACAGAATTTCGATCAAACACAGGCCATTGGCGCCGCTCCTGATGCTATCCGCATGCAGCGTGTCGTCAGCTTCTACGAGAAGCTTCCCCGAGGTGCCGCTCCCGAGGTCAAGGCCAAGGGTCTCCTCGGCCGATACCAGGCCAAGCACTTTGGCAAGAACCCCAGTGGCAAGCGTACGGACATCCATTCCCCTTTGCGAGCTCGACGAGTACACTGTTGATGCTGACGATTGACCTGCAGCCATCATTCACGCCATTGTCTTCCTCGTTGCCATTGGTTATGCCCAGAACTACTACTTCCACCTGCGTATGTATCTCCTGCTTCGGAGCAAATGGGGAAGCTCTGTTTACTGACCCGATTCGCACTTTTAGGCCACCACAAGAACAACGCCCACTAAGTTATTTGTGGGATTCGGATACCTTAGCGGGATTATTGTCTGAGAGGGAACGGAGGTCGTGTATATAAAGCTCCTAAACACCGCGGTCGAGCGCGCGCCTTGGCTTCCCTATGTATCTCTAACAAGCAAGTGATGTGACATTAGTCTGAAACTTTGTTGGCCTCTTGCATGTGTTGTAATTGTACTCGTTTGAGTTCAAGCTCTGGTGCTGTTGTGCATCAGTTTTATTGACATGCTTGGAAAGCGGATATCTTCACTGTTGCTTTCTCCTTGCACTCGAATCTACATCTCTGGCAGCACTGTTCGTTCAATAAATACTATCGATCCCAATTCAGTCTCGTCATTTCGAGTAAGTTCTTTTTCCTTTGCCTTGGTTTTTTATGCACCTCCGATGGTCGGCCGTCATGGGAGATGTCATGCAGTTTGTATTTGATCAGGAACTCTACCGTTTGCTTACGGAGATACTGGAAACTTTATGATATTAATTGACAGTAAAGCTTGTATTTTCCCCTCTTGCTTCCGATCAGGAATATCATGTCCCAGATTCCCTGCCAGCAGAGGTGGTACCCTACCTCATGGGAGCTCAGATGATGGAAAAGATGGCGCGTTCTAGCGCAAGGCAGGTAGCCGTCGTTGGTTTGGAGCTGGTTGCTGTCACGTACCATCAAGAAGCAGGCATGTAATGACCAAGCTAGGCAAAAATGGGTTGATCAAGGCTCAGGTGGTGCTCTTCTTGCTTGAGTATCTATCGGAATCAATGTAAATCAGATCTCACCCTTATCGCCCGTGGATCACTTAGCACACGACCCCTGGTGACACGCCGACGCAGTCACTCGGTCGGTCCATGTGGACAGGCCTTGCTGGCGGGCACCTCGTGGCCTGAAAGAGCCCCTAAAAGTTGGGGCCTGGCAGCTGGCAGTGTGGCAGTTGGAACAGCCCTGCAGGGACGTCCCAGCCCAATTCAGCGCTAGGCCCAATCCAGCCAACCATTTTCTCGTCGCCTGCAGTGCCTTCCACATCACCAACCGCAGTTACTCCGGGTACCTCGAAACCTCACCTTACACTTCAACTGACACACCTTGCAGTTTGGTGACTCTCCTCCTCACATCCTTCTCCCCCCCTCCCCTCGCCTCTCGGATCGAGCACGAAATAACGGCCACGTTGCGCCCGAACGACGATCGGCTTCGCTATCCGCAAATCCCCCTCCTCCCTCTCCCGACC
>JAANQP010000021.1:0-55261 GCA_011320165.1 Fusarium protoensiforme
GGTAGGTAGTCGAGAGTAGTTGTCGGGGTCGGAAACCGAAGTGTCGAGAGCAAAGTTAGGGGTGAGGTTGCTGATGATGAAAGAAGCCGTCTCGTCCAGAATCGCTCTAGATCCATCGCCATACTTGAAAGCTTGGTGCGAACCCTCATCTCGATGCTGCTCCAGAGCAAACTCCAAGGCGCGCTCGAGGGTCTGCCAGGAAAGCAGCTGCATAGCGATCTCGCAACCACGTCGGGTGACAGGGTCCCAGTGAAGGAGATGGCCGGCAGCAGCATAAGAGAGGGCAAACTCGAACCGTTCCATGATCGAACCAGCATCCGAAATAGCCCCCTGCTTCAGGCCAGCAGGAGGAGGCGGAATAGTGAACAGTGGCATACCATACAGACGCTGGACGGCGATGTAGAAGGAATCCGATCGAATCCACTTGCTCTTGGTCTCGAGGGTAATTTCAAGGAGAGGTGGGCTCTCGCGGGTTCGCTGAGATGCCTTCTTGGTCATGGCGTTCGCAAGTTCGGCGCTTCGGGAAAACACAAGACGATGACCAGGGATGCGAACAGGCGGGGCTCGATCCTCCGGGTACTTGAGCTCCAAGACGCAGTCAGCAAATTCGGGAGAACCAAACTGCTGCTGAAGATGACCAATGAGGCCATCAGCATCGTCGACCGGGGACATAAGAGGTGGCGGAGGGCCAGCGTTCAACATCATTCTTGGATACTCGAGGCCACCAAACATTCTTCCTGGGTGGCTCGGGGAGTGAGAACCATCAGGTCCCGTCACGCCGTTCCTGGCCGGCCCTGGATACTGGTTGTACATGCTGTTCTCGTCAGGGGGTCCTGATGCCTGCGAATCATGGTAGCTATGTGGAGTCGATGGGCCAAAGTTGTTACCAAACGGAGGAAACGAATCCATGGGCCCATAGGACATAGAGGGCCTGCCATAGCTGTCGAAAGTGGTGACGGGGACCTGCTCAGAGCCATAGGGCATCATGGGAGGGAAGCCATTAGCACCTGGGCCCATGTATGGAGGTCGACCATCTGGAATCGGCATGCCAGGGGGCGGCGCGATGCCACCGGAAAGAGGTGCGGGTGAAGAGCTGGTAGAACCATGGAAGGTGCCGAAATGGATGCTACCGTTGCTGGGATGTGGCTGATGCATGGGCGGCCCGCTGGGGATCGGGTGCCGGGGGCCACGGTGCATGTCACCGTTCGTAGCTGGTCCCAGGGGCCTGTTGGCCGGTTGGAAAGAGGGAGGCATCTGGTATCGGGACGGCGGGACGGCGGGGGGAGGACGGGACTTGCTGTGAAGCTTCGAGAGAGGCTGGTTGTCTGTGTTTGTAACATGAGTGTCTTGAGCTTCGTATATCAGTCGGGATGCCTCACCAGGCCGATATCTAGGTTCATCGGCGGCTGCGACTCCGTTGGGCTTTCCAATTGCATCGGCGGGGGTGTGCTTGTCGGAAGCTTGGGCGCGAGGGTCGATTTGGGGGGCAGAGGTGGGCTGATCACCATGATCCGAGATGGGTTGAGCTTTGTGGTCGTTCTCCTGGTCACCGCTGGTGGATGCCTTCTCCGAGACGGATGCGAATTCGGTAGCTGTCACAAGATGGGTAAGCAAGATGTTCTGGTTACTGTCTTGAGTAAAGATCATGTTTCCATGGAACATACCAGAAGTGTCTTGGTGGCTAGTCACATCCGTAGCACCATTCAGGGTCTTTGAGAGATTGTCTGCCTGTTGTTCGGTGGCCTCTTTGACGGCAGCGCTGGAAGCAGGGCTTGGGATTGGGCTCGCAGCAGCTGGTGCGGTCGTGTCTTTGTGGGCATGGGCAGTTGCAGCGCCATTCGTGAGCTTCGTTTCGAGTGACTGAGCGAGAGCGGGCTTCTCTGTCGGGCTGGAGGAGGCAGCAGAGGCCAGAGGCAGGGAGGCAGCACTGGCACGCGCAGCAGCGGTGGCAGCCTGGCGCTTCACATGGGGCAGAGGAATAGCAGGGACGACAGGCTTGGAGGAGTGAGCAAGCTTGCTCCCTCCAGGTCGGCGAGTCTTCACGGTGCCGTTGAGGGGCGCCATCTCATCTGGCGAGGTCGTTGACGGTTCGGCGGGGGAAGGATATCGACGAACAGGGAGGGGGGCAGGCGATTCGACAGCCAGCCCGCGCCAGACCTGGATGAAGGATTCGAGGGAGGGAGGGAGACTTTAGGGATCTCGAGAAAGAGGCATGGGGGACAGTCGTCGTCGCGTAGACCGCCCTGGTGCCGGATCTGGGCTCGAAGGTGGAGGCCGTGGATCGGACAAGGCGAGCTGGTGATGCAGTGGAAATGAGGGTCCGAGTTAAAGCTGCTTTGTGCGGAGAGCGGAAGCTCAACCAGGAGCGGGACAAGATTCGAGGGAGGACGGTGAAGGGAAGGAGAGTCAGGTAGAAGAGACAAGGATAAAGCCCAAGGAGCGGACAGGTACAGGATGAGGAGATGCCGAGGGATGGGCAAGAAATGAGAACAAGTTGCCTTCACCAACAAGGGGTGATGATGATGTCGGGGTTGGAGGTCTGGTCCTTCCAACGGCTTCCAGCGCTGGAGAACAAGTCGCAAGGTGACAAAAAATTGGGGCTTTCGTCACAATTTTTCTTGAAACCCCCCCGCGTAAATGGCCTCCGCTAAGCTCTATAAGTTAGTGCGCCGCAACACTGAGTCTAGCGCGGCGGGCGACCAAACGACCAAACAAACTTCATCTAGGTCCCGGTTGAATTTCGGCTTCCGGCATCCCGATGTTTGATGTTTGATTCTTTGAGGGCAAGCCTGATTTTCTTTGTCATGTTGAGTTGAGCACGGGTGCCGACCTTCTTTGTTTGTTTCTACAATTATAGTACACTCTAAACACGTCAGGCTTGCGGCTATTCGCATTGTCCTGGTACAAGCACTCCCTCTCACCGTAAAGGAGGCGAGAAGCCAAGAGTGGAATCATGACAACTCAACATAGCTCACTCAGCAATCACAACTGAGTCACATTCACTCACATAACCACCAAGGTCCAAGTCTATTAGTTGCTTCTACCTGATTACATCTACATGTCCAGGTGCCTCCATTCATTGCCAAACTCCATCGGATTTGAACAAATTATTCTCAACGTGTGTCCCAAAAACGCCTTCCGCAAGACGCGAGTCCTTTGATATCTGGCTTGAAAAACAGCCTTGCGCCCGCCAACCCGCCAGCAATCAAACTAAAATCAATGAGTTGTGTTCAAACGTGGGGAACCCAGTGCACCAATTACTCTGGTTACACCGCTATTACGCATCGCCCCTCACAAGTCGGGCGATGAGGACGTAGATGAAGATGGCCGCTCCAGCTACTACGAGCTTGTTCCGGTATATCCACCCTGTTCCGGCATCTCGCTGCTGGTTGACCACGTCCACAACGGCTTGGGCCTGGTGTCCGCTAGTACCAGAGATACCCAACTGAGGTCGGCATGATCCGTTGTTGTCGGCATCTAATCGGTTGCCCGTGAGGGGATCGACTTTGTTCTTCTTCATCCACTCCCAGTTCTCAGTATCCACCTCGGGCCACTCAGCTCGGAACTTGGCACCACCATCGCCGGCCTTGACGTTGCCCTTGTTGGCGGGATTGCTCTTGGCGTTGGAGCCGTTGCCAGTCGAGTTCCACCAACGTGATCGCGCTGCGAGATATCGTCGTTCGGCCGCTGTACTAGAAACGGAACCTGTCGTCATCTCTTCGCTCGTCATGAAAGACAACAATCCGATCAGGATAGTTGAAACCTCCCATGCGGGATTAAAAGATTTGGGGTGAAAGTCGGAGATGGACAGGCATAGTCGCGTCGAAGGTTGGAATCGGCCTGAAGGAGTGTGCATTCGAATGGCGGGCGGCGCAAACGGATAGTTCGGAGGGAACATCAGAGTGCCCCAGTATTGTCCCCCATGATAGGGTGTATCCTCAGGACCAGTAATGATGTAGTGCCATCTAAGCAGTCAAGTCAGCAAGTGGTTTGATATGAATCGGCGGTGACGACGTACTCGAGGATGTTTGACTCTGAAGGATGAGCAGTGATGTAAGGCGGTGGGTTCTCGGAAATAGCTTTATATTCGCGTGTCAACTGTAGAAAGTCAGCAAGTCACATTTGACTGAAAATGACGGTTGACATACACGCTTGTTTGCAGCCTTACTAGCCATGGCGGCGAGATAGACAAGGTCAGACTAGAGATTAAGAAATGAACAGATTGCAGGTCGCGTGAGATAGGACAGGGCAAGAAAGGTTATCGAAAGTAGAAAGGAAAGGAAGAGCGACTCCGGCGGCTCTTAAGGAGTGAAAAGAGAGATCCTTTGTAGTAGATGCTCTCGCTGAACGATCTACACTGTTCGCTGGCGGGTTTGGGGGATGGATGACTTGAGATGAACAAAGAGGGAATGCGCAGGGAGGGCGGCCGATGACCAAACAGTGAACACCCCGGATGGGCGCTAGGCTGTAAATGTGGCTGCGGATCACATGCTATGACGGCGTTTAGTGCGCCACAGAATGAGCGCCACAGTTAGGTACCCAGGTACCCAAAGTTTCAATTTCAATGCGGGCGAACCTGAGGAGCTCGAGGGCAGGTACAGCCCACTCGGTGAGGTGTACGTACCCACGCCCTAGCCGGTCCGTACCGAGACGAGCTGGGGTCCAGTGTCGTCCGACAATTTGGAAACGACATCGTGACGGCTATCACAAGCAGCAACTCGAGTCGTTGAGCCGCGACAATGGCTGCAATCCCCAGCTCAGCCGGGGGCCCTGTAAGTTCATCGTGGCATTGAAGTTGAGAGGAGTGTATTGCTAACTAGCTGCAGTCCGGGGACCCCTTGAACAAGCTCCATACCGATACTGGCTCATTGCTTCACGAAGCCGAGTCGAAACCCGAGTTCCAACGGGAACGGGAGGAAGCCAAGCAGCGACGCATGGCCCAGCTGGTATGGGATCTTGAGGAGTATGCCGTTGCTCTCTTGCTGACCCTCTCAGGTCGCTGACCAAAATTTGGCTCCCATGACCGTCAACGAGATCCGTGTGCATGGCGCCGTCAACACACGCACCGATTTCCTCGACCCTCTCTTCCAACCCCTTGTCCGAGACGACCAAAACGCTACTTCCACGGTTGGCGAGGTTATAAATAAGCTTCGAATTGCGAGCAACAAGCTTGACGCACTGCGTAGGTTCCACGTACCGCCGCTGCAACACCAAACTAACTGCAAGCCAGAGATCTTCCAGCCTCAGCCCGAACTATTCCTCACTTCTGCCCAACAGACCGACCCCTCCACCTCGCCTACAGACGTCAACGTTGATATCCGAGTCAAGGAGCTCTCTCGGTTCAAGCTTCAGACCGGCACCGATGTTGGAAATGGCGAGGGTTCCGCGTACGGCTCGTTGCTCTGGCGCAACATGTTCGGCGGTGCCGAGATGTTGACCCTCAACGCAAAGGCCGGCACACGCACTCGGTCCGCATACAGCGCCAACCTTAGCGCTCCCGTCGCGAGTAACCCGGACCTGAGGATATCACTTGAGGGTGTTGCGTCAGCAGCCGAGAAGCCCTGGGCCTCACATGAGGAAGTGCTCAAGGGCGGAACCGTGCGGTTCTCGTGGCTTAACTCTGGGCGAGACACTCAGTCTGTCGAGTACTCCCATGTATGGCGGCAGATAACTGGTCTGGGCGAAGGGGCAAGTCCGACTGTCCGCGCCGACGCCGGCGACTCTATCAAGAGCTCTATCAAGCACACCTTCTACCGAGAAAGGCGCGATAACCCTCAGCTTCCCCAGGACGGCTACATGGTCCGAACCGGACTTGAGGTCGCCGGTTTTGGACCCCTCGTTGGTGACGTCGCTTTCTCCAAGGGTGAGGTCGAGGTTGGCGGTGCCATCCCTGTTCCTCTACCAGGCATTCAGGACCGCACCGGCATTTCAATCGGCGGTGGACTCAGACTAGGTCTGCTCTGCCCACTTCCGCTTGGCTACGAGTTTGGAAGCAAGCTTGGCCTCAGCCGTATCAACGACCGCTTCCAGCTTGGCGGACCAACAGACGTGCGAGGTTTCAAGCTCGGCGGTCTCGGGCCCCGTGATGGTGCCGACTCTGTCGGCGGTGATGTCTTTGCCGCTGGCAGCGTCAACATGCTCCTCCCCGTGCCATACAAGGGCCCCGACTCGGGTCTACGCTTCCAGCTTTTCGCCAACGGTGGTCGCCTCGTTGCTCTCAAGAACCCCAGCAAGTCTTCCAGCGGGGCTGCCACCCAGGCACTCAGGCCATCCGCCGTACGAGACGGCATGCTCAATGCTGTGGGCGAGCTCTTCAACGGAGTACCAAGCCTCGCGGCCGGCGTGGGCCTGGTGTATGCCCACCCTGTTGCACGATTCGAGCTGAACTTTAGCCTGCCGCTGGCGCTGAGGAGGGGCGAGGTTTCAACAAAGGGACTACAGGTCGGTGTGGGAATCAACTTTCTGTAAAATAGAGATATCCCGTAAGAGCTGAAATTTCGTGAGATGGCGCACAGCCGTTCAATTCGATCCCATCAGAGATGTGATTCTGCAGTGTTGTCTAGCCATTGACGTAGTTACCACATGGGTTGAAGCCACTGTTCCACCAAACATGAGGGCTTGACGTTTGAAATGCATGATACTGTATGATTATGCTTCATGTACCGTTGGAGGCATGTTCTATATCACTTCTGCATCGCCTGGTAGATATCATTCGGAGAATAGCCGGTGCGTTGTCGAGAACTATTCGATGTTAGAACGGCCCTCCGGTTATCATACATGTGAAAATCCCTTATTGCTTTATGTGACGCCTCGCTTTGCTACGAGGTTTTTGTTTTGGTGCCATTGATAATCTGATAATCGCTATTACGCAGGTATGCAGCCACATGCAGATGACCGCCGTAACTCATGCATCGTCCTTCGTCACGAACTAACAGAACGTAGAGAACTAAATAGTGGCTTCTCTAATGAATTCAAGGCCCCCGAGGTTCATTTTTGGAAGTCCCATATCGAACTTTTCGCCATAACCCGTTGCTGACTTGATATTGTACTGTGTTGGGTGGAGGACTCTAGACTACCCTACATCTTCATCAGATCCGAGAGTCATCCTTGGCAACGACCCTGGATACATATGAACGCGGGGAAGAATACTTCATTGGAAGGTGATTAATTGGACATAATTATGACATCGCTGATTCTGAAAAAAATGGATGCGAGGAAAACTTTGCATCTAGTTACTCATCGCGCACCGGAAAGAGGTTGCTTAACGGACAGGCGCATACAATCAATCGTAGCAAATCATGCATGTTTCCTTCTATTGTTAACTCGGAAACCAAGTAACTTATTCATTTAGCAGCGAATGACATTCATGGATGGGCAGGCAGTTATGGGCTACTCCATACATGATGTACGATCCCGTGTACCCATGTTAAGCAGACTTGTTGTCAGCTGCGATGCCTCGATCGCTGTCCCTAGATGGAAACATGGTAACTCGTTGTGCCATTCCCCTAAGCAAACACGCAATAGATAGTCTGCCCATTCTGGATACTTACAGGAGACGTCATCTTAACTCCGTCGGACTCGGTCCAAGCATCGTCCGGATTCCGGAGTGTGGACCCCCTGGCTCCGGACAAATGCCGGTCACTTTAATCGGAAGGTCCACCCGCCCGGACAAATTGGAGCCCGGGTAACAACCGCTGGCCACCGGAAACAACAGCCAGCAGAACAGCAAGGTGAGAGTGCTCGGTCTATTCGCGACCAACCTTGGATGGTAGGATCGGCGGGCTTGCATCCGGAAGCAATCTGCCCGACTTGGCGCACCCTTCACAAGCTCAGCAAACGGAATGGGAGAATTTGCTCGGCAGGTAGGCTATGATCCCCTGAGCTCCACGTGTTCCAGTTGTTCTCTGGAGGGTGATTGACGACGAGGCGTTGGCGGAGTTGCGGAGCGGACTTTGCTGCCGCCTTGGGTCGTGTGTCTGGCATTTTTTTGCGTAGATCAACCACTGGGAGCTTACTCCCTGCTCGCTCTGCCTTGTGGAGAATTGAAAGGGGGGCCGTTTTTGCTTGGGGCAGTGGAGACTTTGCATCAAGCAGTGAGATTGAGGGTTTCTTTCATTTCACTCTCGAGATCGCTTTCGGTTTCGCGGGTTGGCGATACGCGGCAATGAGACTGTCACGACATGGATCGATGGAAAGACAACCTTGCTAGCTTTGTCGATTGTTGACCCTTTTAATTCAGATGCCTGTAGACAAAAAGATGTTG
Organism: Fusarium protoensiforme; assembly: GCA_011320165.1. Taxonomy (NCBI): domain Eukaryota; kingdom Fungi; phylum Ascomycota; class Sordariomycetes; order Hypocreales; family Nectriaceae; genus Fusarium; species Fusarium protoensiforme. The sequence goes on from JAANQP010000021.1 coordinate 8,264, forward strand.
CCTGGCATATGCTTCAGGTAACCTTTTGTTTGACAAGATGAGGCCAGCAGAGTTTCGCGGCTCTCTTGGCTGGGACAAGGAGAATGGACGGGCCAGGCGTGGCACCTTGCTGGTTGTACCATGCCATGCCATGCCATGATCGGATCTCGATTACCCCGATGATGATGGCGTGCCATGATGCTGTTGGGCAGATGGACCAGTGTGATTATTGCAATTACACTTGGCGAGGATATGCTCAGACTCTTTGGGGAAAATGTGATTGTGATGATGCAGTGAGCCGTTACTCTCATCTTGGCTACGAGCTATGCTTTTGCTTACAGCGGGTCGCTTTGAACGTGTCATGATGCCCTCACGGGTACAGTACCTACAAACAGAGACACATTTTTAGAGTCCCCATCGACAAACATCCCTCCCCGGCGCCCACTAACGGGACGGGTTGACAAGCTTCGGGGTCGCATGGCGGGTTGTCGGGCTGCTCGAAGACCCCGATGAGCTAGCAGGGGTGTGTGCCTCGAAGAGGAATATGATCTGTGATTGGTCCTTGGCCCTGATCTCTTCATGTCAATCAATCATCCTCACTGCAATGAAGGATTCCTCCTTGGTGCTGACAGCCGAGCCTTTTAAGTATGAGTTGTCATCGGGCTGGCCGTAGCTCTTGAGCAAGGGTGAAAAGTCCGAAGCCCCCCTTCCTTTTGGAAGATTTCGAAACCAAACCGAGAAGGGAGAAAGGAAGTCCAATGCAACATCCGAAGTGGATGCGCACGCCCGCTTCGCCCTACGCCCAGCGCCGCAGCAGGCAAAGCATCCATCTTCCAGCCGGTCGGATTCGGTACGACGTCTAGCGTCTGATTGGCGGAGGGGACGGGTTCTTTCAAGACCCCGACGACGAGGGAATACGCGGTTTCGTGTTGGTGACAGGACAAGCTTTCTCTTGCTTCTGTTTCAAGATTTCCCATGGCGGAGGCGAGTTTTTAAAAAAAGGAGCTGAACTTGACTCAGTTTTATCTGCCGTGTTACGGGAGTGACCGGGTCATGATGGATGGATGGCAATGTCCATGTTTAAAAAGTATGCTCTTGGGGTTTATTTAAAGATTCCCGTCGTGCACGGAGAAGCCGTGGGCGTTTTGATTCATGGCTGCTGTCACTCATAATGACTCATTTAAAGGTGAGGTTTTCACCATGACGAATCGGGAGAAATGATGTGTGGCCGCTTGTTTAGCCTTGATCGTGACTTTGATACAGATGGACACCTTCATAGGTGAACCGGCCCGTTCATCATATCTTAAAGATCAGTTAGTGCCGGCGATGTGATGTGACGGAACCCTCAAGGCTGATGTGAGCCACCACCATCATTAGCATGAACCAGGTCATAACTTAAATGACCCATCTGTTATTGCTCACCAACAAAAACAACAACAGGAAAAAAACAACTCTTGCCTCAGCACCCCACGTTACATACGTTGCCCGTCGTCCAGGGGTGCCATTCCTCTGCGGAGTTCCGGCGGGTGGATAGTGGAGTCCCCAATTCCCTGGAATTCAGGGATCTTTGTCGCTTAGAGGCTGCATTGTCGGACTCTTGTGCTTGCCCGTTATCCGCTTAGACTTTTTTCCCTCCTTCTGTAGGTAAACACCTCAGCACTCACTCCACACCTAGGGGGAGAAGCTGGAGGGCTTCCCCTGGACTGGCTGCAATCGTCGTCATCATGTAACCCCTGGTCGTCGGGTCGGGGAGTTGATAGACTGCGAAAAATGCCTCCAGGTGTGAATCGGTGCTGAGATGTCGCGGACACTTTGTGTAAACTCCGTCAAGACAGACACTCGACGGACGAGCTGCGGAGGAGGAAGCGGGTTACCAACAGCCAAGCACGGGAGATTGCGGAGTTTAAGATGGAGGCAGTAGAGATCACGACATGTGACGCCTGAGACGGACACAAGCTGAGATGACGATAATACAAGTTCACGGTCTGTCCTGTCTGCTATTCCCATGATGCACTATGTGTCCGAACACGATCGCCAACAAAGCCATTGAATCTCTCCGGAGGCGACTGTAAATCGGAGTCTATTATTGCACCCCCCTCCCAGGTCGGCCGCCCCTTAACCACACCGAGACTTGCAGGCCAGAGATCAGAGGCAGACGCTGCAGCCGCACCCGCTTTCCGCCTGAATTTACGCTAGAATCCCGGCCGAGCGCCCCACTGGAGCATCCATCGTTTATTCTTCGCTTTCAGTGCTAGTGCGAGGCCCCACGCGAGTTTATCGGGCTTCATTTGCTGCTGCTGAATGGCGAGCGAGCTGCCTGCCTGTAAACCGACTCGACTCATATTTTATCACCAGGCGTCCTCCCTCCTCTTTTTCATTTTCCTTCTTTGCACGCCTCTCTTCCCCTTCCCGTGGGACTGTCACCTATCGTCATCCCGTCCCTTTCTTCTTAATCGATCCTTTCTTATTACTTTAATACCTTTTCCATCTTGTGCTGCTTAGTCCTCCCCTTGGTCTGGACTGACAGCCAATTCACCAAAACAAGCTTCGATACACACCACTTCGAGTCTCCTTTCGCATTACTGGCTACCGAAACGCTCCCTCAAACTTACTGGGGCTTCACTCACCCTCCCCCGAGACTCAATTGCGAGATCCTTTAGTAGATTCGGCCGCCCCCTTCGCCCATCATGTCGGCCATCTACGGGATCAACGCCAACAACGACGCCACGGCCGCTAGGCAGGGCGTCCCCGAGGCAGACACCACCCACCCTCAGCATGTCACCGACGAGAAGCCCAAGGCGGGCTCCGTCACCGATGCCGGTACCGAAGATTTGATCAACGAGAAGCCCTCGTCGTCTCCCGCCGAGACCTTGGGAAAGGACGACGATGACGATTCCGAGATGGAGAGACGAACCTCGATTGTCCAGGCTCTGGCGCGATCTTACTCACACGCCTCTGCCGCTCAGTATCCAGGCCAGAACCCCTTCCAGGCTGGCGAGAACTCACCTCTCAACCCCAACTCTGAGAGCTTTAGCGCTCGCGAATGGGCCAAGTCCATCGTGGAGCTGGTGAACCAGGACGGTCATGCTTTCCGACACGCTGGTGTGTGCTTCCAGAACCTCAATGTGTATGGTTTCGGCGAGGCCAGCGACTACCAAGGTGATGTCGCAAACGTCTGGCTCTCTGCCGGCAGTCTCGTTTCGCGAATGACCGGCAGCGGCCGTCAGCGCATTGATATCCTGCGTGGTTTCGATGGTGTTGTGCGCAACGGTGAGATGCTGGTTGTTCTTGGTCCTCCTGGTGCTGGTTGTTCCACCACCCTCAAGACCATTGCTGGTGAACTCAACGGAATCTACGTCGATGATGGTTCCTACTTCAACTACCAGGGTGAGTCAAGTCCCATATCTGAGACGGGAGAATCATATTGGTTTCACCGGACTCGATCTTCTGTTGCGCGTCTCTTGTTGAGCAACGTGGGTCGTGCCCGTGTGAAACCGTCGATCACTCGAATGCGACTGTCAACAGCGGCTAACACTTTTGCGCATAGGTATGACCGCCAAGGAGATGCACTCTCACCATCGTGGTGAGGCCATCTACACCGCCGAAGTCGATGTCCATTTCCCTCAGCTGTCGGTTGGCGATACCCTCACTTTCGCCGCCCGGGCTCGTCAGCCCCGCCAGCTCCCCCAGGGTCTGAACCGAAACGACTTTGCCGATCACCTGCGCGATGTTGTCATGGCCATGTTTGGCATCTCTCACACCGTCAACACCCGTGTCGGTAACGAGTACATCCGTGGTGTCTCGGGTGGTGAGCGCAAGCGTGTCACCATTTCCGAGGCCGCCTTGTCTGGCGCTCCTCTGCAGTGCTGGGATAACTCAACTCGAGGTCTGGATTCGGCCAACGCCATTGAGTTTTGCAAGACCCTCCGTCTTCAGACCGAGCTCTTTGGCAGCACCGCCGTTGTGTCCATCTACCAGTCTCCCCAGAGCGCCTACGATCTCTTCGATAAGGCCACTGTCCTGTATGAGGGTCGCCAGATCTTCTTTGGCCGCGCCGACGCCGCGAAGCAGTACTTTGTCAACCTGGGTTTCGAGTGCCCTGCTCGTCAGACCACACCCGATTTCCTCACCTCCATGACAGCTCCCCTGGAACGTCATGTGCGACCTGGATTCGAGGGCAAGGTGCCTCGCACACCTGACGAGTTTGCTACCGCCTGGAAGAACAGCACCGACTACCGTGCCCTTCAGGCTGAGATTGAGGAGTACAAGGTGGCTCACCCCATCAACGGCCCCGACGCTGAGGCCTTCCGTGCCTCCAAACAGGCCCAGCAGGCCAAGGGTCAACGACCCAAGTCTCCCTTCACCCTCTCTTTTTACCAGCAGATTCGGCTGTGTTTGTGGCGTGGGTGGAAGCGACTCATTGGCGACCCCGGCTTAACCGTCGGTGCCCTTATTGGTAACTTTTGCATGTCTCTCATTATCGGATCCGTCTTCTACAACCTCGACAACAACTCTAGCAGCTTCTTCCGTCGTGGCGCCCTTCTGTTCTTTGCTTGTTTGATGAATGCCTTTGCTAGTGCCCTCGAGGTGAGTTATCACGGCAGCATTGTTATTGCAACACTGACAATATCAGATCTTGACCTTGTACGCACAACGTCCAATTGTCGAAAAGCACAGCCGTTACGCTCTTTATCATCCTTCCGCTGAGGCTATTTCCTCCATGCTTTGCGATATGCCATACAAGATTGCCAACACCATCACCTTCAACTTGTCACTCTACTTCCTGACAAACCTGAAGCGTGAGCCGGGAGCGTTCTTCTTCTTCCTGCTCATCTCGTTCGCTACCGTTTTGGTCATGTCCATGATCTTCCGCACCATCGCTTCGGCCTCTCGTACTCTGTTCCAGGCTCTCGTCCCTGCTGCAATTTTGATTCTGGACCTCGTCATCTTCACCGGTTTCGTCATTCCTAAGCGCTATATGCTCGACTGGTGCAAGTGGCTCTACTGGATTGACCCCATTGCCTACGCTTTCGAGGCCTTGGTCGTCAACGAGTTCCACAACCGCGATTACACCTGCGACGAGTTTATCCCCCGAAACGACGTTCCTGGCTACGCCGACATCCCCTCGGCCAACCGTGTCTGCAGTGCTGTTGGTGCTGTTGAAGGCCAGTCTGCCGTGAACGGCGACCGTTACGCCGAGCTCAACTTTGACTACAAGTGGGAGAACCGCTGGCGCAACTTTGGCATCGTCATTGCCTGGACTGTCCTGTTCCTCTTTACCTACATGGTTTCTGCTGAGCTCGTCTCCGAGAAGAAGTCCAAGGGTGAAGTCCTGGTCTACCGCCGCGGTCACAAGCCTGCTGCTATTGCCAACGCCGAGAAGAAGCACAGCGATCCCGAGGCCGCCATGGCCCACATTGGTCCTATCGTCACTACTGAACGAACTCGCAGCCGAACCACCAAGGATGGTGGTATTCTCCAGCAGCAGACTTCCGTCTTCCAGTGGCACGATGTCTGCTATGATGTCAAGATCAAGACCGAGAACCGCCGCATTCTGGATCACGTTGATGGTTGGGTCAAGCCTGGTACTCTGACTGCTCTGATGGGTGTCTCTGGCGCCGGAAAGACGACTCTTCTGGATTGTTTGGCCGACCGTACTTCTATGGGTGTTATCACGGGTGAGATGTTGGTTGACGGATCCCCTCGCGACATGTCCTTCCAGCGCAAGACCGGTTATGTTCAGCAGCAGGATCTCCACCTTCAGACTTCGACCGTCCGAGAGGCCCTCAACTTCAGTGCCCTCCTGCGCCAGCCCGCCCATGTTCCCCGCGAGGAGAAGCTCGAGTACGTTGAGCAGGTTATCAAGCTGCTTGATATGGAGGAATACGCCGATGCCGTTGTTGGTGTCCCTGGTGAAGGTCTCAACGTCGAGCAGCGAAAGCGCCTGACTATCGGTGTCGAACTTGCCGCCAAGCCCCCGTTGTTGCTCTTCGTCGACGAGCCCACCTCTGGTCTTGATTCGCAAACGTCTTGGGCTATTCTCGACCTTCTTGAGAAGCTGACCAAGGCCGGCCAGGCCGTTCTTTGCACTATCCACCAGCCTTCTGCCATGTTGTTCCAGCGCTTCGACCGACTCCTCTTCCTGGCCAAGGGTGGCAAGACTGTCTACTTTGGTGACATTGGCGAGAACTCTCATGTCATGACCAGCTACTTTGAGCGCAACGGTGGCCACGCATGCCCTCCTGAGGCCAACCCCGCCGAATGGATGTTGGAAGTTATCGGTGCTGCTCCCGGATCCCATACTGAGGTCGACTGGTTCAAGACGTGGCGCGACAGTCCCGAATACCACGATGTTCAGAACGAGCTCGAGAGGATCAAGCAGGAGAAGCAGGGCGTTGACGACACCGACGAGGACCCCGCCAGCTACCGCGAGTTCGCCGCCCCCTTCATGGTTCAACTCAAGGAGGTCCTGTACCGCGTTTTCCAGCAGTACTGGCGCACCCCCGTCTACATCTATTCCAAGGCCGCTCTTTGCACTCTCGTCGCTCTCTTTATCGGTTTCGTCTTCTTCAAGGCCCCCAACAGTATTCAAGGTCTCCAGAACCAGATGTTTGCCATTTTCAACCTGCTCACCATCTTCGGTCAACTCGTTCAGCAGTCGATGCCGCAGTTCGTTATCCAGCGCTCCCTCTACGAAGTCCGTGAGAGACCTTCCAAGGTGTACTCGTGGAAGGTTTTCATGGTCTCGCAGCTGATCGTCGAACTTCCCTGGAATGCGCTGATGGCCGTCATCATGTTCTTCTGCTGGTACTACCCTGTCGGTCTCTACAACAACGCCTCGGCTGCCGACCAGCTGACGGAGCGTGGAGCCCTGATGTTCCTGTTCCTGTTCATGTTCCTCATCTTCACCTGCACCTTCTCGACCTTCATCATTGCTGGATTCGAGACAGCTGAAGCCGGCGCCAACGTTGCCAACCTGATGTTCATGCTGTGCCTGATCTTCTGTGGTGTCCTCGCTCCCAAGGACTCCATGCCCGGCTTCTGGAAGTTCATGTACTACGTGTCGCCATTCACATATCTAGTGGGAGGCATGTTATCCACAGCCGTCGCCAACGCCGATGTCGTCTGCGCCAGCAACGAGTGGGTTGAATTCACACCCCCCAACGGATCCACCTGCATCCAGTTCATGGAGAGCTACATTGACCAGGTCGGCGGCAAGCTTATGGACGATCAGGCGACCGACAAGTGCAGCTTCTGCACCATCGCGTCTACCAACGTCTACCTCAGCGCCGTCAACATCGACTACGCCGACCGCTGGCGCAACTTTGGCCTCCTCTGGGTCTACGTCTTCTTCAACATGGCCGCCGCGCTGTTTGTCTACTGGTTGGCTCGCATGCCTAAGAAGACGTTCAAGAAGAAGGAGAAGAAGGCGTAAATGTCGGGAAATGGAAAAAGAAAAGATGTGAAATTTTTTGTTTGATGCAATCGAGGCTCTGATGAGAGTCCTCTGGACATAGACGGCGAAGAGGGATTTGCCCATGTACACACGATTTGTTCACTAGACACACTGTAATACCTTCATGATACAGACAGACAAGAGGGAGAGAAGAATACCCAGACCCCACTATTCAATGAAATCATTTTTCTTCAATAAACTGCAGAGGCATCTTGACTGGTATTGTGAGACTTGAGCATCAACCACTTAGGATGGCTAAGTACTTGACCTAGGTAAACTCCCATATCTCAATATTTTTACACAACGTTGGCCCCAAAGCAAGCTCTTTACCAACTCTAGGCACTCAGGCCTCTATTACTACCTAATCACCTTGATATGAGATGTATGGATTCAAGGTACGGGAAAGCTGGATTGGTACATCAAACATTCTGAGTTGTTATCGCATCTTTTTCTTTCATCCTGATGTATAGATGGCAGCATCTTCCTTACTTCCAAGATGACAAGTTGGCACGGGACAGCAACGGCGTTCTTCGGCAGCCGTGGGTTAAGGAATCCCTTGACAAGGCCCGAGAGAAGGTAGCTTCTGCACCTTGGGTACCCTCACCACGATCGTGGTTTCGTGATCCCAGACGGACGGATACCCACGATTCTCTAGTGCCATCATGGCCAGCAACAGATACCATTAGAGCGGGGAGGACGAGGATGTCGCTCACCAGTTCGCTTGCTCTGCGACACACTTCCGGTCTTCCGTGATAGGCTAGTCTCGCGCCTATCCTTCTTCACTCGGTGCAACTAGCACCAACCCCGTCATTGTCCTAGACGATGAGGATATGACGATTATCATCTCAGACGATGAGGATATAATAATTATTATCTTGGATAATAGATATACCATAATTATTATCTCAGATGATAAGGATATGATAACAATTATCTCAGGCGATGAGAATATAATAATGATCATTTCAGACGATAAAGACGAACTTTGCCTTACCACCTAGGAAGGCACTCCACAGGAGTAAGCCATTTCCTCCTTGACTACTAACGAGGGCGATGTCCTCTACCCTCAAGATGGTATCCTCTCGTAAGGGCGAGATAATATCACCTCGATGATTACCTCGACTACTGGGCCTAGAGACTAAGGGCCCCTTCCTCTAGATACTATAGAGGGCCACCTTCCTCTTCATGATGGCACCTCCCCCCTTCCACAACCAGCGACAGATACAAGAGCAAGGCTGTCGTACCAGATTCCGAAGATGAATCCGACAATTCTTCCGACAACCAACCCAACCCTGACCCTAGTACCGTTGATAAGGGCAAGGGAAAGGCAAGAGCAGTTGGTGCCTGGATCGCCCAGAATGCCTCACCCATCAAACCACTCCTCAAGTAATATCGGCGAACTTCGTCTCGTTAGTCGACTTCGGAGCGGAAAGAAACGGGCACGAGCTCAATCTCCGACCAGGAAACTCCCCGGGTCCATCGACCATGTAGGAGACGCTAAGGTGTTATCGACAACACAGCGCCTTCATTTTCGGCCGCGGCTCCGGCCGTATATTCTATTCTCTGGTCAACTGGCACTACCTGGATTACGTGCAGATGAAGGAGCGGTATCTGTTCGATGACTACTCCGACTGGATCGCTGCCAAGTTTGGAGAGTCTCACTGCTTCACCGGAGTATTCCACGCCTTCCCTAAGGCCTCTCTCACCGTCTGCATTCAGGCCTTGATGACCAAGAAGAGAGGTGCCGGGGTTTCCGCCTGGTACATGAGCCAGACAGTATCAATTCTTAGCATTCGAGTGAATGGGAAACCATACAGGAAGTGCCGGACTGCCGCCGACAACCCAAACCGTACCCAACTACAGCATCTTCTGACCGGACGGGAGGGTCGAAGCCATACCTGCAACTGGGTTTTCTGCATCAACCCGCTGCAATTCACTTCGGAGACTAGGGAAGACAATCGTGAGCGCGTCGAATGCTTCCAACGCGCCAAAGAACGAGTTAAGAAGGGTCAATGCAGTCTCTTCGTCCTCGGCATCGGTGCCAGGATCAGCTCTAGCATCGGTGCCATCGACAAGCTAGCAACAAAGTGCATGGGGTTGGCGGGATGACAACTTTCTCTCCCAGCTAAGAGGGTTATACGAGGAGGACCCAGATGTCTTCTATGTCCACGTCAACCGATAGTATCTGGACTATCTACAGATGAAGCAAAAGTTTCGCTTCAACGACTACGCGGACTGGATCGCCGCCAAGTTCGGGGAGACCCAATGCTTCACCGGCGTTTTCCACGTCTTCCCTAACGCTTCTGTCACCCTGTGCATCCAGGCCCTGACCACCACTCGCCGACATGCAGGAGCGACTGTCTGGTATATGACCTACACAGTCCCCTTTAACGCCGCCCGCATCAATAAACGGCCACACAGGAAGGGTTGGCTTATTACCGAGAGACAAGATTTAGCTCAACTCCAGCATTCTCTAACCGGACATGCCCAACGACCCATACTTGCAACTGGGGTCACTGCATTAACCCACTGCATGTCGCTTCAGAAACCAGGACCATGAATCGAGAACGATGCAAATGCTTTCAACGCGCCAAGGAGAATGTCGACAAGGGCCTGCCTATCTCGAGGCACTGCAACCTACACACGCCTCCCTGCCTCCTCCAGAATGCAGCGACACCTCTTGCATTGAAAGTGTTGATGGAGTACGAGACGCTTGGAAACATGGTTCTAGAGGATCTTCCCCCCCAAACAAGATCAACCAAAGGCCTAGCTCTATTTGTTGATGTTCCTACCATATCCAAATGGAATGGAAACGTCCGCGAAGTAGATAGAGAGGTCGCCCTACCGCGGGTTGAGGATGAAGTTATACAAGGCAAGCTCGAGGAGCTTGACTGCAGTCCTTCGGGGTTTGGGCACAAAATTCTCCAGTTTATGACATCCATGGATTGAGCAGGCGAGACTGTTGCCCACGATACGCGAGCCCCCCTTTGTTCATACTGTCGGGAGTCCTCTCAGCCACGATGCCCTTTTATTCTTTTTTTTTGTTGGTGTTTCCCTACTTTCGGTGACGACAGGCAGGGCCCTTGACCTTGTGCAGTGTTAGCTTTCTTCCTTTTCCCACAAACCTTTCCATTCCAAGGGCAAGTCGGAGGTTGAGCAGTGTGAGCTGTGCCCTTTTTCTTTTCCTTTGTCATTTTAATTTCACGAGGGCAAGTCGTTGGAGGCTGAGCAGCGTGAGCTGAGTGCTTGTTTCCCTCGTGGTGGGTGAAAAGAACTTTCATGTATGTATGGATCACTGAGGCAATGATATTATCTGTGCCGATATGACATTCCACCCCTATTTCGCAACTCTGTCCTTCGTTAGATGTGATTCATGTAGTTCCAGCCCATGCGACTAACCTGGGTTTGCGAGTAGACAACCAAGGTGTCGGCCGACACGAGGATCTTCATCAGTTTCTTGCGCCGACTGCTCTTACGGATAGGATAATCCTTTGCCCCGAGTCGAGAGCAAGAAAGAGAGTACCTCCGTTGACCAAGCACTTAAAAATATATCAATAGGAGGTAGATATCTGTGTGATAGACCGCCACGTCGCAGTGCCCCCAAGTGGGCGAGGTCACGTAAGGTAAACTTGAGTAGCTTATAGGCTGTCTTGTAAGATTTTCTAGACAACTTGCGTATTTATGGAATCTATAGACCAATTAGACAATTCCTTGCCTTTGAAAACTGGTTTCCAGGTGTGGTCCTCTCTTCTGCCCTCAGGGGCAGCCCCCCTTTTTTGTTCATTCCCACCACGCACTTCGACCAGTTCAACAGTGTTTTCACGATACGCGAGACTCCATTTTGTTCGTACTGACTTCAGTGCTCTCATCCATCTCGTTTGTTCTCCTCCAATGAGGGCGAGTTGTGAGGAAAACCTGTTGCGGCCCTGACACTGTCAAGGCAGTGACAGGTTGACAGCCCTACTTCACACCCACAGATGTTTGCCAGACCTTGCCCAAGAACAAAAACCAAACAACAACAACAACAATAAACATCGCCATCACCATCAAAACACACCCGCTACAATCAAGCCATGGAATCGCTTGAACGCAACATGACAACGGCCGCCCAGGCCATGGCGCTAGAGGATCGCATCGAGCATCCTATGCGCAAGGATGAGCGCCGAGAGGCGCCATACTTCAAGATGCTCCAAGCCCGCCGAGAGCTGCCTGTCTCTCGGAAGCGACAGGAGTTTCTCAACCTCTACCAAGAGGAACGAGTAAGTGACATATACCTTGCCCTATCCCGATGTTAGTCCCAGGCTCATGCAGTTATCCAGGTTTTGGTCGTCGTCGGCGAGACGGGGTCGGGCAAGTCGACCCAGATCCCCCAGTTCGTCCTTTACGACGAGTGGGAGAGCAAGATGAAGGTTGTCTGCACGCACCCGCGCAGAATGGCCGCCTCTTCGGTGGCCAAACGCGTCGCTGAAGAGATGGCCGTACCCCTCGGCGAGGAAGTCGGATACCGCATCCGCTTCGAGGAGCGGATGAACATTAAGAACCGTCTTACCTACATGACGGATGGGACGCTGCTCACCATGGCGAAAGAGAACCGCCACTTCCCCGGATGTGTAAGTTGTATTCATTCATGTTTGTTCGATGAGCACACTTCTGACACTAGAAACAGTGCACCATCATCATCGACGAGGCCCATGAGAGGACCATGGCCACCGACCTCCTGCTGGCCCTCCTCAAGCGTACCCTGGCGGTCCGGAATGACCTCAAGGTCATCATCATGTCGGCGACCCTGGATGCCGCCAAGTTCCAGGCCTACTTCGGCGGTGCCAAGTTGCTTCAGGTCCCAGGTCGCAACTTTCCGGTCGACATTCGCTACCTTTCGGGGGCGACCCCGCACTACGGTGTGTGTGCTTTGCGATTTGTAAAGCATATCCATCAGAACATGGGTCCTGGAGACATTCTCGTTTTCATGCCATCGGCGTATGAAGTTGAGGAGTTCTGCTCCGAGGCAAGGAAGTCCGTCCCTGGCCTGGAGATGTTCTCCCTCTACGCAGCCCTGTCACCCGAGAGCCAGGCCCGCGTGTTTGCGAAGTCCAAGTCGGGCTCTCGCAAGTGTATCGTGGCGACCAACATCGCCGAAATCAGTGTGACGATCGATGGCATCGTCTACGTCGTGGGTGAGTACCGGCATCCAACCTTGAAGCCATGGGGAATATAGCTGACGGACAAACCTACCTAGATACGGGTCTGGTGAAGCAAGCAGGCTTCAACCCACGTGCTGGTCTCAACACGCTCCAGACGGCCACCATCTCCAAGGCGTCCGCTGCGCAGCGAGCCGGCCGAGCCGGTCGAACCCAGCCCGGTGTCTGCTTCCGCCTGTACACCGAGGAGACATTCGATGAGATCTTCTTCGATTCGACCCTGCCAGAGATGCTGACCCGGCGTCTGACCCCCGAGATCCTGATGCTCAAGGCCATGGGGATTCATGAAGTGGCTCGATTCGACTTCGTCGACCGACCTCACCCTGAGGTTTACCACCATGGCCTCGACGAGCTGTTCCAAATGTATGCCCCCCTTTTCCCATAATTCCTCATGAGTAACTACTGACCACCATAGGGGTTACACTGACAAGTCGGCCAGGATCACCGCCAGTGGCCGAGAGGCCGCCAAGCTCCCCGTCGACCCCGTCTGGCATAATGCCATGCTCGAGGCGAGAAAGCTTGGCTGCCTTTCCGAGATTATCGGTATTGCTGCGCTCTCGACTGTCCAGTCGCTGCACTCAATCTTCTTGCGCCCCCAAGCGTCTGGGCCCGAGGTCAACGAAGCCCATCTGAGCTTTGACTGTCCCGTGTCAGACCATATCACTCACCTCAACGTCCTTCACAAATTCGTCAAGGCAACGCGGGAGGGGCTTGCGGACGAGTGGTGTCGAGACTACTTCCTCAACCGTCGTATCCTCGAGGACGCTGTTCTTCTCCGCAAGCAGCTGATCGAGACTGCCCAACGGCGCTACGGCACAGTCAGTGTGATGGACTTTGGGGGCGACAGCTACAACACCAACATCTGCAAGGCACTGGCTCGCAGCCTGTTTTGCAATGTTGCCATCCGCGACCCAGGCAACGAGGATGACATCTACCGCACCGTGCATCGCAACCACCAAGCGGCTCTGCACATCAACAGTGCCCTGGTCGGCACTGATCACGAGTGGGTGGTGTTTGACAGGTTCTTCCACGTGGGGGGGCCGCAGTCCCTGCAGACTGTCACGGCGATCAAGCCAGAATGGGTCACCGTGAGTAGTTACCTGGTTACACCGCATCTTTTGCTTTCATTCTAACACAAGACAGGACCTTCCTTACTTCCAGGATGATGAGCTGGCACGAAAGCGAAACGGCGTCCTCAGGCAGCCTTATGTCAAGGCATCGCTCGACCGGGCTCGAGAGAAGGCAGCCTCCACGGCTTAGAGCACCCCCATCACGGATGTGATTGGCGCGAGCCATCCATTACGTTGACCGACTACCAGCTCAGACCATCAACCTCAACCTCAACCTAGGACACTAGTCTCTCTCTCTCTCTCTCCCTTTTGCTTCATACAATCACGCTCCAAGATAATCGGCAACAGCCGTTGTTTTGTAGATCACGTGCCGACTCTGTTTTCTTCTGTTCTTTTTTTGTCTTGTCTCGCCATCCTGATGATCAGTGGGAGCAGGCATTTTCATGTACGAGCCCAAATCTATTTTGTTTATCTTGTAATCTCAATAATTGGCGTGAGCCACACCTTTCATGTATGGGCCTTTGTATGTTATGTATGGTTTCACTGGTCGTTGTCGAGGTTTATCATAGGCAGCCTGACAATTGATATCGAGCTTGTGCTGCTGGGTGCACAAGACATATGATGCCGCGACTCTAACTTGCCTATGCCTCCTCTTGTGAATCTCCGTCTAACGTGACCGAGCTTGACTCCTTGGTACCGTAAGGAAGATTAGTCATTCAATGAGGATTTCCATCGGTCTGATCGGCATGGTGAACGCTTGCCGCCGGCCCGTTTGACGGGGGCGCCGCCCCCGGCTTCCCCCCGGCTCCCCCCGGCCCTACGGTAGGTCAACCTTAGGTCTACCTAAGGTCGACTCTAGGTTTCACCCAAGGTAGGTAGGCCCTGGGGTTTGGCTCAGGTGCATGGCAAGTCAACCCTCGCTCGCCTTACGATCGATCTACCCTAGGTCCACCACGACTCAACATCAAGTCATACCGAATAACTAAAATACGCCATATATATACCTCATAGAAGACATTAGAAAAAATAATAATGAATAGAGTGGTATGTAGACATAGCGTACTACCGCACTGATAATAAGACCTACTTTAACCAAGAAGTCAGCCATGTAATACGAGCAAATAATCACACGATGATGACTCTAGAGAACGCAGCAGAGGAACATATTGGTTGCGCACTCAGCATAGACAACACTATTCTACAAGACAAACAACGCCGGCTGCATATCTGGGGATAAGAGGCGGTACAAGAAGGCCTTCGGCTCACGCCTCAAGGGCAGAAGAAACCACACCCATAACCGCAACAAGAACAAGAGACAAGATGATAAGCATAGTTGTTCGCTTACGCGATACAACTGACGACAAGATGTGAAACATAACTCGGGCCCTCCCTCACACAGTCGAAGTCACGAGAACACAGTGACGTTGATGTGCTGGGTCTCCCCATCCCTCTCCTGGTTGAACGTGCAAAAAAAAGAAAAGCACCCGAACCTCCCAGTACCTCTTCCGGCTCAAGTCATGGTAGAGATTGACTTCGGAACCTGAGGTTGGGTCTCCCCATGCCTACCACCCAACGGGGTGTTCAAGAACCGAGCGTCCACGTCGACCTCTTCCACGACCACGCTGACCACCTCCACGACCACGTTGTCCACCTCCACGTTGATGGCCCCCTCGGGATGCCCCTCCGATGCCACGAGTCTGGAAGTGTTCCAGAACAGTCCTTGGCCTCGGCCTGCTAGCGAAGGGCACTCGTTGATCGGGATTATCTGGTGCCAAGCTTGCCGTGATAACGATCTCCTCTGCCCCTTCCTCGGCCTCCTTGCCGGGAACAGCCCGGAGTGTCGCAGGGTCTGCGTGAGCCCATGACTTATCCTCGACCATGTCCTGGGTCAGAACGCGGCCGTGGATCTGCCATTCCCGGAACTTGTCGTGGTCTCCCCAACCAGCACCTGCCCGCGAGGGTCGTGGGACCTTTGGCTGGTGACCACGCGATGTCGAGGATGGAAAGTCACTGGGAAGCTCCCCGTTGGGAACGAAGGTCTTGCTGGTGGAGATGAGGGCTCTCGCCCTGTCATCAGGCCCGAGCAGACGGTGAGGCACCCACTCAATGCCCTCTGCCCGACGCGACATGTCGATGCCACGTGCGAACTGATCGGCCGTGTCCATGGCTGGGTTGTCGTACTCCCACACGTCCTCGATCCTCCTGACCTGGCGCGTGTCCTTTCCATTCACGTCGACTGGCCTGTCCTTGCGATGCCACTCCTTCTAGCCGTCGGCCTCATACTTGGACAGGTCTGCCAGCTCGATGCGCTTCTGTTCGCCCTCGCGGCTCGTGACATGGATGAAGGTCTTGCCTTGGTACTTGTTGTCACTTGCGGCCGGCGAGGGGGAGCACACCGAACGACCGACCAGTCTCCCCGATTCGTCCCTGGACGTCTGGTTGTCGCCAAGCAGCCAGCCATACTTCTGGTTCGTACGGAGACGCCAAGCTTGGATGCGTCGCTCAACATGGTCCGGGTCGTGACGCAACTCGTCAGGAAGGGCGACGTCTTCCGCTTGAGCGTTGTCGCCAGCGTCAGGGGGCGAGGCGGGGGCAGGGGCGGATGCGGAGGTGGAGGCGAGTCTGACTCGAGCCAGGGCTAGAACAGCCTTCACGAGGGTCAGAGAAATTAAAACACAAGCCTAGTGAACACTTACGGCGAAGGGGTCCTCTGGAGAGGCGCTGGCAGTTTGGACACTGCTCATCATGCTTGAGGGGGGGGCGGAGGTAGCCTTCACAACACAGCGGTCAGATAGATCACAACACCAAGCTCAGTCAGTAGATACTTACGGCGATGCCCTCTTCCGCAGCGGGGCTGGTGGCTTGGTTGCTGGGCGCCATGGTTGCAACTGACCGGGTATGTTTTGATGAAGTTTGCTTGTTTTTGTGTTGCGTGCTGTGTGTTGTGAGGTGAGAAATGTTAGGGCTCGATGCTTGTTTTGATTGAGATGCAGTAAAAAAAACAAAGCCAACAAGGTGCCTGTGTTTACGCGTAAGGCCTCTCGTCTTTGTTTACCAAGGCAAACCGTCTTTACCTAAGGTTTAGGCCTGACAAAGATGACAGAATGACTCATTTTTGTAACCAGTGATGCCGTTCTGTTGCACCCATCACGGACTGACTTGGTCCTTTCTCACATTGAACTTGGGTGAGAGCTGTCGTTTAGCTACACATTTCTGTTTATTGGTGAGAGCCGTCACTTGGTCATATGCTTCTGGTTCTTGTCTGGCTGTAGAGTTGACTGGCTAAAGCCCTTGCACAGTTGATATCCTCCCCGATGAGATAGACACCAAGGACTGTTCTAGGGCACTTCAAGACCCGTGGTTATACGAGGCTATAGCTAGGTTAGTTAGTATGGGCATACGGTCCTTGTGTGCAGTTTATGCTTGCCCATCACAAGTTATATGTTCCATCTAGTTAGTTATCTAGTATCTCGTAGCTAACCTGTGCTTCCCCAGCTGATGTTAGCAAGCACGCCGGCGCACTAAACCCATAAGGCCAGCCATTAGAGAGTTGCAACCAGATCGACTGCATATCGATCAGCTTAGCCGACGTGTCACCTGTGGCAAACTTGATGGAAGCCTGCAGATGCGGCAGGGAGATGAGTGAAGGGTACCCGTCTCCGGGCTGAGGTCGGAAGTCATCGGCGGAGTTGTCATCAGAATGGGATGATGCCGGGCTGAGCATGTTTTCATGAATCTCTCCCAAGTAGGCTGCCTTGTACAGGGTCTTCATCACGTTGAGGGCTATCAGCCACTGCTTGGCGGCCTTCCACTCGGATACCCACGAGGACATGAGTTGCTCAGCCAACTGGAAGTAGATCTTGGCTTTCTGCTGGATCTCTTCACCAGAGTAGGATTCGTCCTGGGCGTATTCCAACCAGAGGAACGTGTTCGCGGCAACAAGCAGTGAGGATGCAATCCAGATGGTTTGCAATGAAGACCGCCCAAGCGCACCTCCTTGTTCATGGTCCGCCAAGTAGGAAAGAATTTCCCCGATTTTCAGGGCATTCGTGACACAAATGTCCAGAAGTGACTGCTCCCTGTGTAGATAGGACCATCCGGCGCCGTCGACGAGGTCACACAGCTGAGTGTACATGGCCAGGTGAGGCAGATAACACTGATGGGCGACACAGGCAGCGCTACGGAGCAAAAAGTGCATGGCGACAAAGGTTGTGCCCGCACCAAGAGTACACTGATCATGGAAGTTTGCGGTGCTCCAGCAGAGGCTAGGGTGCAGTGACTCGACCCAAGTCTGAAGTGCATGGTACCGAATAGCCAAGATGCTTCGGGGATCAGTTGGGGCAAACTTGTCTAGGTTCCTCCGCGAGTACACGGCAAAGTCGGCCATGTCGCTCCAGATACAGACTGTCTTGATAAGATACGGGCTCAGGCCCAAGTCGGACGGACGTCGATAGGACGCGAGATCACCAAGAGTGACTCCTCTAGTCTCCTCGTGATAGACCAGCGATGCGTCGTTGCTGGGGACGGGTATCCCGACATTTTCGAGATCGATGGTGCGATGTTTGGCGAGGAAATATGACAAGGCTCTGTCGAAGAGTAGACAAGCCCAGAGTGTGCGTCGACGTACTTCCTGCTCCTTGAGGCTGTGCTTCTTGTGGAAGTCCTTGTTGAGACGCATGATCTCAGCCATCCGGATAGCTGTCCCGGCAAAGAGCCAATGGCGAGATCCTGAGTTGGATAAGAGTTCAGCTTGGGCAAGCAAGAGGTTGCCCTGGATGTTCGGGACTGCAGTGTTGAATTAGCACTCGGGTCGCTAGCTTCCACCCCGAGCATGCTTACCGGTCGGCTGATCCGACGACATCTTTGCCAGGAATCGGGCTTGGTGAAGATAGTGCTTGGACACGGCAGCGCCAGTCGGAAGCTGGAACAAGGAGAGTGCATCTTGGGACTCGAGGTAGCGGCCGCAGAGAGCGACGATAGTGGCAGAAAGAAGAGGATGTTGGATGCATTTCTGTTCAAAGTCTGGCCTGTGATCAAAAGAGCAAAAGTCGCTGGCGAAGTGGCGATCAAAGAAGAGGCCTAGACATGCCTTGAGGCCGTCAGGCGTCACATCGAGAGGCTCTGCATCAACGACGGGTACTCTCGCTACTGTCCGGGTCGTCTGTGCAGCTACCCGAGGCTCTGGAATGGTCTCCTGGGGCTCTTGAACGACGGAACAAGGCGTCTGGGGGGTTGCTCGGGGCTCCTGAGAAGCATCTGGAGTGGACCAGACGCAGGCGACGCCCCTGGATGCACATCGCTTGCAACGGGGCCGGATGCCGTCACACTTGGACTTGCGACGGCGACTGCATGCCAAGCAAGGCCCGGATCAACAAGATGACAAACAAGGGCGCCCAAGAAGGCGGAGTGGAACATACCATGCATCGCATGCCTGTGGAGTCCTCATGAATGTTCGGCGCATCATGCGCATGGTTCGTGTCTCACGGGTCGAGCTGGAGGAGTAGCATTGGCGGGAAACCCGAAGATGCGGATACTATGGGGTTATAGTTGCTCGAGCCAGCATGAGCCTCTTCCGGCCGCTCGGCTTTTCCGCTCCGTGCCCTCGATAAGCCCATCACGACCAGGTCGGCCTAGCCAGGATAATAGTTCACCCAACCAACCTCCCTGACGTTATCATCGACCTTGGCAAAGCTAGCCAGCCATGGCTCGCATTGGCTTTGAACCTGGGGCGTTCTTGGTCTTCGACCTGGACAGGAAACGTTCCTGGCTATCGAATGCATCAAGAACGTGGGGAATCTGGGGTAACTTCGAGATAGCGGATTACCCGACAGCTTGGATGGCACGTCGGTCGATAAACAGGTGAAGGAGTATTATATCTCATCCAATCTCTTCTCTTTGCCCAGCTCTGATCTTTAGCGTCACATTGATCTTCCTCGCCTTCTACATCTAAGAGATCGCTGTCCATCAATCTGCCCACATGAAGTTTTACGCTGCTCTCCTGGCCATTCTGGCCGCCACCCCGGACCTGGCCTCGGCCGATTTCGTGCTCAAGCATGGTCGACCCTCATCTGTCGGCATGTTGGAGAAGCCGCTCAAGGATATGGTGCAGAACATCACCGAGTACAGCAAGCCGAGGAACTACGGAGACGCATCCCACAACGAGGTACGGGCGGTTGAGCCCGGATCTGCAAACATCGTGGCTCGTCATGGAGTCATCGTGAGTGCCTTTGCCACGGGCAAGAGGAACCTCTACGCCGACGCCAATGGCACCCTCCTTGACCCGGCAGACCAGGAGGATGCCACTCTCGACACCGTTTACGACCTTGCCAGCATCTCAAAGCTGTTTACCGCCGTCGCCGTGCTTCGGGAGGTTGATGCTGGCCGCGTCAAGCTTGACGAGAATGTTGCTACCTATCTCCCCGAGTTTGCAGCCAACGGCAAGGGCAACATCAAGGTCATTGACTTGCTCACTCACACCAGCGGCTTGATGCCCTTGCCGGTTCCTGATCTCTGGAAGTCGTACTACTCGTCCATTGATGAGCGAGTTCACACACTGCTCACTCTGCCTCCTCAGGAGCCGCGCCGCACCAAGTTCATCTACTCCGACATCGGTTACATGACCCTGCGATACCTCCTGGAGCGAGTCACTGGCCTGAACCACGAGCTGCTCATCTACTCGTACACAATCCCTCTGGGCATGAGATCGACTTTTTACAACCGCGGAAACCTCGAGGGCCCTCTCAACCCCTTCCACAATCGCACCGCCCCAACCGAGTTTGAGATCGAGGCTCAGGGTCCTGAGGAGCCCAAGCGCCCACAGCCCGTCCGCGGCACTGTCCACGACGAGAACACCTGGGCGCTCGGCGGTGTCTCGGGCCACGCGGGTGTCTTTTCCACGGTGGGCGACGTCGCCATCTTCTGCCAGATGATCCTGAACAACGGCATCTACAACGGCCACCGGGTGCTGTCCAAGAAGGCCGTCGATCTCATCTTCACCGACTTCAACGCCCAGTTCCTGGGAAACAACTACGGCGCTGGCTTTGCGCTCAACCAGACCTACACGCAGGGAAGCATGCAGAGCATCAAGACGGCTAGCCATGCGGGCTTCACCGGGACCACGCTCGCCATCGATCGTCCCTCTGGTACCTTCTGGCTCCATTTCGCGAACCGTGTGCATCCCAGCAGACATTGGGCCACCAACAACCCAGCCCGACGGGCGATGGGCTACTGGGTTGCCAAGAGCCTGGGGCGAAATGTGCCATTCCCGAACTAAGCGCGTCGGGGAGATGCCATAGACTCATCGGATGGTGATAAACTAGCCTCGTATTGTATCGACGTGTGTAATACTTGGTGAACACGGTAGATGGCATGCCTGCGCGAGGGGGCGGGATAATGAGAGATTAGGGGAGTGCCTATTTCCATTCACGTACATAGTACATAGTCGAATATATCCTTTGATCTTGATGCATTAGTACTTCTCTTCCCTTATATGCGTTGTGTTGGAGGAGAGCTGGGTTGAATGAATGATTACTCCAGCCACTACAACCCCACAGGCCCGACTAGCAATCCTCGGCCGCATTCCCTGTTTCGTTCACCCTTGATGTCGTTTTCGAATTGCTAGGGGTGATTGATTCGAACCCGACATGTGGAGTCGGGTCGTCGGATAAGCCGCCAGAGCATCGGATGCATCGTCACACTGCCGGCTCTGGAGCTCGGGTAGGCCCAATGATCATCTAGCAAGCTGAGTTGTTTCGTACGTTGCGATAGCTAACTGATCGCCTCAGAATGCTCTGTGATATTAAAACAGCCGCGCCGCCCGGCGTTCTGGAGATGCCCTCAATGCAAAGCAGACAGCAACCATGAGACTCATTGTTCGCGATAGCAGCACCGAGGCGGCCGAATATGTCGCCAGCTACATCCTCCAGCGCATCAAGGAGTATGATCCAACCCCCGAGCGTCCATTTGTTCTAGGGCTGCCAACTGGTGGCAGCCCTACTGAAGTTTACAGGCTTCTCGCGGCGAGTTACAAGGCCGGCGAGGTGCGTGGGTATGGCACTGCTCTTCCCCGCTCTAGGGCTGATGAATGCTTTGGTAGGTTTCATTTGAGAATGTAGTCACCTTCAACATGGTAAGAAATGGTTCGTTTCCACGTTGTATCGACAGGCAGCTGAGTTCCGATGCTTAGGACGAGTACGTCGGCATACCGCGAGACCATCCGCAGACATACCATTCCTTTATGTGGAATCACTTCTTTTGCCACGTCAACATTCGCCCCGAAAACGTGCATATACTTGATGGGAATGCCCCTGATCTCGAGGCCGAATGTGCCAGATTTGAGGATGCTATCCAAGAAGCAGGAGGCATCGATCTATTCCTCGCCGGCATTGGCGAGGACGGTCACGTCGCCTTTAATGAGCCTGGATCTAGCCTGGCTAGTCGAACCCGAGTGAAGACGCTGGCGTACGATACGATACTCGCAAACTCGCGTTTTTTCGGCAACGATGTGAGTCAAGTGCCTCGGATGGCACTCACAGTTGGTGTTCAAACTGTCTTGGATGCACGAGAGGTGGTCGCGCTGGCTCTTGGTGTGCGCAAGGCCGTTGCCCTGCAGAAGTGTGTTGAGGGAGGCGTGAACCACATGTGGACGCTTTCAGGTCTTCAGCTACACCGACACTCGATGATAGTGGCCGACGAGGATGCAACACTCGAGTTGCAGGTCAAGACTGTCAAGGTGGGTTCGCCTCTGGCTCTCTAAAATAACTTGAAAGTTTCTAACGCACTGTTGCAGTACTTCAAGTCCATCGAACAGATCGCTCGCCAGCAAGGTTTCGAGCAGGGTCTTCCCAGAGGTCTCCGCAAAGGAAGAGGGACTAATGGGGTCCATGTCAATGGCTCTGTTGTGGTGAATGGGGTTCACTCCCCCATCGCCCTGAAACCTGCCAATATCGATGCTTACTTGCTTCGGGCCAACAGCCCTGTCCTTGCTCAGCCCACATCCAGGTCAGTCACACCTGAGCCCACCCTAGACAGTATGGGGTCTCGCGTGGTTCAAGTGTGATGATGAGAAGAAGGGAGCTGGGAGATCAAGGGAGCTGTATCTTCAACATCAGGTTTAACATGGGGTTCAATGTTGAGTCTGGGGGAAATCATCATGGAGGCACAAATCAGAAAGAGAAACAATAGGAGATTTATGACATATAATGACCAATACTCGGCTCAGTTAATTCCATTCAGTTAGTGGTGTGTGTCTCGGAAGCCAAGAGGGTCTAACAACTTGGGCCTGTTTGATGTTTGTGCCAGAAATGATTGGCATCAAGCCACGACTCGTACATTGAATCTGCTACAAACATATATTATATAACCATGACCCGTGGGTATACTTGTCAACTCATGTTCCATAAGAGCTATAATTCAAGTATTTAAAGAAGAAAAGTATACTATAAAAGTCTCGAACAAATCAGACAAGTCTAGTCAGCTAGGAAGGACAATTGATGATGCCACAGTCCTATTAAAGTAGGGCCCAAATTTGGACACCGCTGTAGGTTGTATGCTGCCTATATATCAACTTCTCTGCCCTCACTTATCACCACATCCAACAGCTAGAATGCGCCTGTATAGGCACATGTTAGCCTGAGCAATCCAAATCTTCCCACCTCAGAGCTCCTTACGCTCCTTGTCAGGCACCTCCTCAATTCCTTCTTCCATCTTGGAGTCCAGAACAGGGTGCTCCGAAAACATCCGGGCGGTTCTCCTGTCCTGCCACCACACGACGCAAATCCATGCTGCGAGACTGACGGAAACAACCACCATGGCGATGGTACCCTTTTGGAAGCCCTTTGCTCTTTGGTCAGCATTTTATAATGGGGTTGAGGAAGTGGATAACTCACAGTGGCTGCGTCCTTGACAGGATAGAGCGTAATGCCCCAGAAGGAGAAGAGCACAGAGGATGCACCTGTATACTGTAAGCACATATCGAAAATCAATCCATGCTACACTTACCATTCATGGCGTAGAGAATCACGGCTCGTGCAGCATCGTCTCCGTCTCGGGCCAGAACCTTGTTGGCCCAAGTGAAGACGACCGGTTGAATCAAGTAGGCAGTTCCAGCAAGGTCTACATCAGTCAGAAACATAAACTTGAACCATTTGAGGGGGATGTCGGGAAGCATACAGAAGGCTGCCATCTTGGCTGCCGTGCCGACCATATCCCAGCAGAGGAGGACGACACAGGTGATGATCTGAACACCACAGGCAATGAAGCCATAAGGGGCGTGAACTCCCGTGGCATCAATTGCCACAGAGGTGCACAGCGTGAGTAAAATACCTGGAGTCGTGTTAGGTGTATCCGACCTAGTTGGTTGGACTTGATAACGTACCGATTGCAGTGATTCCAAGAGGGTAGGTGTTGTTTTGCGGCACAGTAAACAGTCCAGAAGCCTTCATCCAGAGAACCATGCAAGTCTGAGTCGAGTAGGCCTCGAGAGCACCGCCAAGCATCCAAAAGATGGTGAAGATCCAGCTGGGTTATGTATCAGTATCGGTTAGAAGCCATTCAGTGGATGATTCTTACAAGTTGGGAGTCAGCAAGACTCTTTTGATGATGGAAACTCCAATCTTGTGACCCTCGGGGTTCTTGGGCGGCAGGCGGCTCAAGGCGAGCTCGCGCTCATGGGGCTTGAGATAGGAAGCCTTGGTGGTTTCGGGAAGGTCGGGAAAGAACATGAAGCCGAAGATTGCCACGGGGATGGTGATGATGCCGTCGATGATGAAGGACTGTCGGTCTCTGTTAGCAAATCAAGGTAGGCCACAGGGGTAAAGATCAAGCCTCACCCATCTCCAGCCAGGCAAGCCAGAAACTCCGTCCATGGTCTTCCAGATAGCTGTCATTAGAATACCTGGCGAAATAGTTTAGAAATACTCCTATGAGACGCTAGCTGGTGAGTAGAGAGACGGCATACCAGCAAACATGGTGCCGACCATGCCTGAAGCCTGGAAAAGTCCAACTCGCTTTCCGACCTCGGGACCCTTGTACCAACTTCCAATGATGTATTGGGTACCGCTGTATGTAGACGCCTCAGCAATACCCTGGAAGAAACGCACGGCAGCGAGCTGGGAGAAGTTGTTGCAGGCGCCGCAAACCATGGTCAAAGCGGCCCAGACGATAGTCATCAGGGGGAACCAGATGCGAGGGGCGACCTTCTGAATGACGAGACCGTGGGGGACCTGGCCGATGATATCTTTGTCTTGTTAGTAGTCCGTCCTACTGTTTCTTCCTGACGGGAACTTACAGCCAACAGCAAGACAGGTGACCAAGAGGTTGTACTCGTCACCTGTGAGGTTGATGTCTTCCTTCATTCCAGAGACATATGCATTGCCTAGAACAGCGCGGTCTACGAGGCGTCAGTCAAGGCATCTCTCATGGGAGATCTGTAAGACGCACCAAGGTAATTGAAGAAGAATGCCACGCAGCAGTACGTCTAGAACCATGATGAGAAGAGTTTTCACTCGAGCACAGCAAGGGGCTACATACCAGAATGAAGAAGTCGACCTTCCGCAGAAGCTACAGTTGAGCGTCAGTTTCAAGGCCTTCGACTATTGTACATAATAGATGTACTGACCTTCCGTTCCTCAGGGGTGTCAGGCGCCTCGCCCCAGACGGCGATGCGCAACTTGTGAAGACCCTCGCCCATGGTGAATTGATAATTGAAAGACTGCCCAAGAACAAAGCTGTCAAATACTCAGGGGTACACGCAAGTGTTGACCTGTCTGAGGAATGAATGGGGTGCAGAGCGTCGAGGACAGACAGGTAGTCTGGCGGCTCGCGTGGGTTTAATAGGAAGTGACAACTCGGTCTCACGTCCGGGGAAGGCCTGTTATCAAGTTAAAGTGAACTTGCGGCTTACCACCTTATCTTAGAACGCGCTGGGGCCCTGATACCTAACCACCCTCCCCCAGTTTGAACCCCGCAAACTAATTCCTAGCGCGGAGAGACGGTGGGAACAGCTGAATTCCGAGGTCATGGGTACGGAACCTTGTATTACTCGGGGTAAAGGCTTCCTCTCTCTAGGTCATTGCCAGCTGGGGGCTTCTCTCCAGTGAACAGACCGACGGGAGGGATAGTGGCCCAACCGACTGAGTTCTCGCATGTCGTGTATGCTCTCCAGGGTCCTGGTCCGGTCCACTTTAGCTCAGTTGACCATCGCGGTGTGGAGTCGATTAAGTTGGCGTGGTTGCATCCGCCTCCCGACGGATAACCCGACATTTGATGCGGCACCGTTTTGATATTGGCGAAACCATCTCGTCCGACATGCGGCTGACAAGGATCACATCGCTCTGTAGGGTCGGAAGCGGCAGATCAGCTCGGGAGTTTCGGGGTGCCAGAGCAACGGCTTCGTTCGCTTGGAGATGGTTTGGTGTCCTCTGCAGCTTTCTTGGATATTTGATATTTTCCACTTCCATCTATCTGTCGTTGATAACGCATATCTCGGTTCCACGTGTTGAGCTGGCCTTATCCACACTTCTCTCAGCATGTCTCCTTCAGCTGTATGCGACGTCTCGTCTCAGAGCCAAGATCTTCTAAACGGCAATGGAAACGGCAGCTTTACGGCGGTCAAGCCCAGCAACGGCACTGTCTCGCTCGCAGAGAGCCTCGCGGGTCTCCAGACAGAGCAGAAGAACTCAAAGACCACGAACATTGATTCCATGAGTTCTCTAGAACTATGCCGTAAGCTCGACTCGGTCGTGAAAGGTGGGAAGATACTGATGGTTGACTTTCTAGGCGTCATAAACGAAGAGGATGCTTCGGTCGCACACGCAGTTCAGACCTGTCTTCCTCAGATTGCCGATGCTATCGATATCATCGTGCCTCGTCTCTTGAGTGGTGGTCGAGTCATCTATACCGGGGCAGGGACAAGTGGGAGGTAAGATGAAAAGCCTGAGCTAGCCTTTGCTTGATGATTTCTTCTGACATTGATTGACCATCAGGTTGGGCGTTTTGGACGCCTCAGAAATGTGAGCATCACCTCACTCCTTAACTCAAACTCTCATCAGCTTACCGGTCATAGCCCCCCTACATTCTCGGCCCCTCCTGGACAGTTCATCGGTCTGATTGCTGGAGGAGACTACGCGATCCGAAACGCCGTCGAGGGCGCCGAAGACTCGGAGGAGTTGGGAGCAACAGACCTCGCACAGCTGACACCACCGCTCAGCAAGAACGATACTCTGGTGGGAATCGCCTCTTCGGGGAGAACCCCATACGTGCTGGGTGGTTTGAAGTACGCCCGCTCTATTGGAGCTGCCACGGTCGGTCTGGCGTGCGTCAAGCCCAGCTCTCTCAGGTCGCTCTGCGATGTTCTGATAGAGTGTGTCACTGGTCCTGAGGTTGTGACGGGCAGTACTCGACTCAAAGCAGGAACTGCAACAAAGATGGTGCGTATTTTTCTTAGCCGTTATCTGTCCGGCTCATCATGACTTGGTAGATTCTAAACATGATCTCGACTGGTTCGCAAATCCGCACGGGAAAGACATTTGGAAACTTGGTAAGAAGATTCGATGATTCGAAATCCGCACACTGGATCTAATCTTGACAGATGGTCGACTTGAAAATGTCCAACGAGAAGCTGCAGAACCGGGCCCGCCGGGTCGCCCGGATGGTGGTCCCTCCATCATCGGCTCTCGATATCGAGAGTGAAGAGGTCCTGGATACCGTCCTCGCTGACTGTGATGGTCAGGTCAAACTCAGCATCCTCGTGGCGACTCTGGGCTGCTCGCCCGCAGAGGGACGGGCTAAGCTGGAGGCTGCCTCAGGATCGTTAAGGCAAGCCCTGCAGGGAAACCTAACCGGTTGACATTGGAATTGTTTATGGTTTTTTCCCGATTGTGTATATAGAATAAACTGCATAGACTAGAGTCCTTTCTTTGTCCTATAGAATCAATGTCTTTTCAACTGAGAGGGCTGTCCGACAATCTGTGACAAACTCCAACGGCGTAGCTGTTGTAGCACCAACGGGAGACTCAACACGGGAACAAACCTAAAACGGTCACCTTTTGCGTGTAGGTAGATAAGGCGAAAAATCAGGGTCCCTGGTCCCATCCAACCTCGTCACCAACATCCCCAGCTGTCGGGTTTTCCGCTTATCGGGGGGTTTGACCCGACGTCAAAATCAACTAGACCCGAGAGGGGACTTGCGGAGAAGCCGTTGCGCGGGGGAGACCTGCCCCCTCCCCAGATCTCAGAGCAGTTCACATCCTCCTCATCCTTGTGGTAACGAGAGAGAGACCTGGCGTGTTCAAGTTTGCATGGAATGCGCAGTCGGGGTGCCAAGTTCACCATCGGGAGAATCGCCTTAACCTAGACCTTTAAAAGGTTGGGTGCTTGCTGGAACTGCGTCTTTGTCTTTGAGTTGCCTAAATATTCCGTCGCTGAACAATCAACATGGTCACCCTCAATGTCCTCGGACTCAACTGCGGCACAAGCATCGACGGTACGTCTTCCGCTGTAGAAGGCAGCCATGGTGATGTTCGCTCACAATGTTATAGGCGTTGATGTTGCGCACTGTCGAATCTCATCTGTAGACTCTTCAAATGACATAAAGGTGGAAGTCCTGGCATACACTGAAGTCCCCGTAACCCCTGAGTTGCGGTCTCAGGTCCTTCGCCTATGCCGTCCCAACCAAGAGGGCGCGGCCACTTCGATGGCCGAGGTCTGTGACCTCAACTTTGCGCTCGGTCGCGAGTTTTCTCGCGCCGTCAAGGAATCTGGCGTTGACCTGTCAGAGGTTGACATCATCGCCAGCCATGGCCAGACTCTGTGGCATCAACCGTTGGGCGAGCATCGATCTACACTGCAGATGGCCGAGCCTGCTGTGATTGCTCGGCAAACAGGAAGGTATGGGCTTTCTAAGGGTGAAAGCCATTGTTGTTTGCTAGCTAACAAAGGATCAGGACAGTTGTGAGCGGCTTTCGGGTCGCTGAGCTTGCTGCCGGACGCCAAGGCGCCCCATTGTCAGGCTTCTTTGAGGCGGCTCTCCTTTCCGACCCGCAGGTTACACGAATCAGCCAGAACATCGGAGGAATAGGTGTGTATGCCTCAAAGTGGAGTGATGAGCCCCCTTGTTGATGATCCTCGTGCAGGGAATGCGACCGTGCTGCCGGCATCGCGCATGACAAAGCCTGGCACGTCAGAGTCGACGTACATGGCCTTCGATACTGGCCCTGGAAATGTCTTCATCGATGCTGCTATGCGCATTCTAACCGATGGCAAACAACACTACGACCGTGACGGCGAGCTAGGTGCCAAGGGTGAGGCAGACATTGATACAGCCGTTGTTGACGACTACTTGACCAACGAACCCTACTTCCAACTAAAGCCTCCCAAGACCACGGGCCGTGAGCTGTTCTCTGATGACATCGCCAAGTCTCTGGTAAACAAGTTGAAGGATGCGGGTAAGACCCCGGAGGCCATCATTGCCACCATCACGCGCATCACCGCAGAGTCTATCGCGAGGGCTTACGAGCAATACGTTCTGCCACATCTAGGCGAGGGCGGGAACATTGACGAGATTTACATCTGCGGTGGCGGAGCCTACAACCCCAACATCCTCAAGCACCTGCAGCAACGGTTCCCCAAGAGCCGGGTGTTGAAGCTCGACGATGCGCCAGTCAAGATAGATCCCAGTGCCAAGGAGGCTGTCTTGTTCGCGGTCCTGGGCTTCCTCGGAGTCTGTGGTCGTACGGTTCCCATTGCTGCGGACTCGGAGTCGACGGATCCTGCAATCATGGGGGTCGTTACCCCAGGGGACAATTACCGAGATCTGATGAGAGCCGTGGTTCAGGGCTCGGGTTTTAGCAGTAGGGGTGTTTTGGGCCGAATCTTGATGTAGTTGAATTGAGTGTTTTGAGAATTGCCTGCCCCTGACTCTGGACTTTGAGTGCCATGTTTCCTGGGATGAAGACATGGGTTCTCCAGTTAAGCCGAAGAATCATCTTCAATACTTGAGAAAAGTGCCATGTAGCGTTAAATTCTAAATGAAGCTTGTAGATATGCCTTGATCTGGTGCGAAATGGTTGCCGAAGTGGTCTTGACCGGGAAGAAAGATAATCAGATGCTCAGCCATTCATCTCCATAAACATGACACAAGGCCTCATTCTCCTATTCATCCAAATCAGCATGACTCAGAAGGCGTAGGTAGATTGAGCTATTGAATTGATATGCATCCACAGTTCACTAGGGAATATTATCGGCGGAAAACCCGACAGAGTCCCGTCCTCCGGCGGCGACTCGACGACAGGTTCTCGAAAGCCTACTCTAACCCGCTCGGCGGCGGAAAACCCGACGAGCTGGTAATCAACGCTATCAATCAGTGGTGACTACGGTCAAAGGAAGGCGCCACCAATCCACGTGGGTACGAGATGAAGCCGAGTGCCCACCAGCTTGAGGCAACGTTGGATGTGGATTGAGTCTGATCTGCCCATTGCCCGACGATACCGACTGGCGTGAAACAATCTCTATATACAATAGGTCATCTAGAGACAACAAATGACCTTATGGAACTTTACTGCCCAAGCGGCAGAAGACATAAAAGTTCACGGTGGTGAAGTCGCTCCCAGTTCATCCCCATAGAGTGACACCCTAGCCCAGCTCCAACACAAGAATCACCAACTCGGAAGCCATCACTGCAACACGCCTCTACCATTTCTTTCTTCAATTTTCCCTACTCCCAGTTGCACTCAAGATGCCTTCTGCCATCTCTTCGGGCGGCATCACCAAGTTCACCAACTGCCGCCTCGCCCGTGGGGACAATCTCGTATCCGAGGATCTCTGGGTGAGCTCCCACACTGGCACTATCCTGTCTAGCCAGGCAACCTTTTTCGATTCCGGCACACTACCCGACCGGGTCATTGATCTCAGGGGTCGGATCATCTCTCCTGGCTTGATTGACGTGCAGCTCAATGGGGCATTTGGCTTCAACTTTTCGACATTGCCGGAGGACATTACCGAATATCCAAAGGCTATCGCGGATGTAAACAAGAAGTTGGTAACTACGGGTGTCACTTCATATGTCCCGACATTGACCAGTCAAAAGCCAATTCTCTATCAGAAGGTGAGCAAGCGTATGTGCGCGCAGCAAAGCTTGAGGTATTGACAGGCTCTCTAGGTGCTACCTTTTCTTCGTCCAAGCCGGCTTCGGTTTGCCCATGATGGGGCAGAGTCCCTGGGTGCACATGTAGAGGGGCCTTTCCTCAATCCAGGAAAGAATGGCATCCATGATGTAAACGTGCTCCAGGAGGCCTTCAGCTTCCAAGATATAGAAGCCTGCTACGGCGTGGAGAACTTGGGTAAACCAGGGGATCCAGACGCTGAGCCCGCCCCCATAAAGAAGATCACCCTCGCCCCAGAGCGCGGAAACATGGCGCAGCTCATCCCTGAGCTGACAAGTCGAGGCATCATCTGCTCCATCGGACACTCCGAGGCCACGTACGAAGAGGCTTCAGATGCTGTCGCAGCCGGGGCTACAATGATCACCCACCTCTTCAATGCCATGAGGCCTCTCCATCACCGCAATCCAGGAATCTTTGGCGTGCTTGGCGTTGTCACCGACAAGCTCCCTAGGCCGTACTTTGGTATCATCGCCGATGGCATTCACCTCCATCCCACCGCGATCAACATCGCTTTCAATGCTCACCCGGAGGGCTTCATTCTCGTCACTGATGCGATGCACCTGGTTGGGCTCCCAGATGCTGTCTATCCTTGGACCAACGGCGATGTGGACAGTAGGATTGTCAAGGTTGGGCCGACGTTGCTTCTTGAAGGGACCGACAAGATTGCTGGAAGGTCAGCACCCCCTCCCCGGCTACCAAGTGCCGACTAACTCAGGCTCATGTAGTTCAATCACCCTGGTCGAGTGTGTGAACAATTTCCTCAAATGGTCAGGTACCTCGGTCGGCAAAGCGCTCAAGGCAGTCACTTCAACGCCAGCAGCAATGCTAAGTGTTGATGACCGTAAGGGAAGCTTGAACGTGGGTGCCGACGCCGATCTCGTCATCTTTTCCGAGGAGTGGACCACGGAAGGCATCACACAGCTGGTGGTTGATGAAGTCTGGAAGCTTGGCACTCAGGTGTACCTGCGAAAAGGGGTAAACGTGGCGGCCAAGGGATGAAGGCCGCAGAGGCGGCTAATTCCTCCTTGTGTGTATTAGAGCGAGCCACAAATGGACATACTTTCTCACTACCTAAAGTAGACTTGCAGTGCAGATACAGAGGGTGTGACCACAGTTCCACTTGTCATTGTGCAGTAGAGATCATAAACTGGTTGAGCTTCACAATCTTCCACATACGACCATACCCACTGGAAAATACGCGATCTCGTCAATTTCCTGTCTTCTAGTCAAGTGCAGCTCATTTCGGAGATGATGGCCTCAGGAATCGGAGACCAGAGCCTCGCGACCAAGTCATCAAACGCCATTCTTCAGCATTAACAACAGGTTTACTTACGACGACTTACATATACATAAAATAAAACTAGAAAATTTATATATTTGGTGATCAATATACTTTAAGTAGACATAGGGCTATTATGAAATTTCTCTCTTTTATTTTAGATATATTCGCCCCGTCAAAGCTCTCTCCAAGATCGATAGAAGTACTGGGGTCCTGTGGAACAAGCGTGCGACCCCGTTCATCGGAGCCCTGTGTGCTGGCCGTTCTACGTATGCGTAATACTGCCCATACCGTTTGGCTGTCTAAACCGACGTTTACAACGGTTATGTTTCTTTTATTGCGAATGTGCAAACGCCATCCACACGCCACCACTCCCTGCCAAGCATATTCCTGTTCAGCACGTACAACCCACACCCAATCAAAGAGTAAGGCTGGCCAGCTTTTCTTTTAACCTGCAGGAGGCATCGTGCCCGACTTTGGTGAACGATCAAAAAGTAGGAGTGGGCAACTCGCCTGCCTGGCGTGATCAGGCTGCTTTGCGAATGGCGAGTGTGCTTCGCCAGTCAATACAGAGGCACTTGTAAAGGTCGTGAAAGTAGCCCAAAGGAGAGGGTCGTATCTCATCAGAGCGGCCTCGGCGGAAAACCGCGACGTCGAAGAATAGTAGAAGTATTCTTCTGGGGCAGCCTCTCGAAACAAAACTAGCCGAATGAAAGGCTTCAAAGGGTGGGCCCGAGCTGATCCAGGTATGTTGACCTGTGCATGCTGTGTGACGGGGGTGTTGTTCAGCCAAGGCAGATACATGTCAATCTTTTGCCAAACTCTTTCAAGGTGCTAACATTAAGATAGACGGCTACAGATCTCAGGCGGATGGTAAATCTCGCGTGTGCAGCTACTACACTCTGTGTTTATCACCATATCACGTCCTGTATGACAGTCGGTCACTTGGGATATTTACGAGCTCAAATGCTTCAGCTCTTGAACATTTAGAGCAAAACTAGATCTAAAAGAGTCAAATACTGTGCCAAGTAGTGAGGGCCATCCATCTCGCTTGGGTCTTAAGGAGTGTTGGTGGGGGAACCTGGCTACGATGCCCTTCGTGTATGCATTGTTCCGGAGCTGAACTTGTGGCGTCTCTGACCGGTGGATCTGATCCAATAGGAAATTGATTTCTTTCGTAAGTGTCTCGGAGATCTACCTAGGAAAGGAAGATAGCCTTACTTCTTATGGTAGCTGTTCGGGTGTGGCTCTGCTTCTCCTCGAAGGCCCGTCGAGATGTACCGGCCATACCACCAACAGCTACTGTATCACCAACAGTGCATATACGCGCCGTATCAGGAACAAGTATGGCCAATTGGAGTCTGATCTCCCAGACATGCCCAGCCACCCACACCACTGAGTACAGCGAAACTACCTCAGGTTCTTGTCGCTGTTTTGCTCGTCATCTCTTTCAACCTACAGCTCTTGCATAATTTGCTGCCTCGAGTTTTCCTGTCCGAACTTCAAAGGCTCTTCCAAGCTACATGCTCTCCTACCGCACTAGATCTCGCCATTATTTACCCTTAGTGTAATCATGGCTCATGAAGGTTGGTCTCCTGCATCCTATTCCGTTTTTGGGGATCGCTTCTAAGTATAGGACCACCAGGCTCTAACGGCAACATCATCCAATTACATGATCTACCCGAAGTCTACGACGATGCTTTGCCCGAGGTTGTCAAGGCCCCGAACGCAACATACGAGCCGCAGCCTGCAGCAGAACAGGTCGGAAAAGACCACATAACCCCCGAAATTGTTGAGGACAAGACAGGCAGTACACTAGAGTTCGCGCGATCCGTTATATCGAGCAAAAGCTAATCCAGTCTAGAGAATGTCACTTCTAGAGGGCGGATTCCGATGCTTACAGGAATGAGACGAAGAACGTTCTATGTTATCGTAGCAGTCGTTCTTCTTGTCATTGCCGCGGCTTTAGGAGGTGGCATTGGGGGTGCCCTGGGCTCACGAAACATGTCTGAATCCAGTTCAGACGCAGATGGTACTGCTCTATCAACATTTTCCACGGACTCGAGCAGCACGTACGTTTCCACCATTCCCTATAGACGGAGCCATCAGCTGACAGATTGAAAGTTCCACTACGACAACCTCCAACCCTGCATCCACATCCACCGCTCCATGTACCGAGGGGACGGTGGCCGCAGGCGAAACGCAGAATTATCTAGGTCTTTGCAAGTTCTCCTGTGCGTATGGGTACTGTCCACCGGGGCCATGCACATGCACAGGGCACGGAAACGAGACTTCTCTACCCCCCGAAACTGGAGTTGAAGGCTGTCCTCTTCCTGGCGAGAGCGAGGGATATCGCGGACTGTGCTCGTTTGCCTGTAACCATGGGTACTGTCCACCAGGGGCTTGTACGACAAACTGCTAGATGACGACAAACTAGCGAATAACGAAGCAATCTAGGGGGACAACGCCTTCGATCAGTGAAAATGAGTACACCATGCTGGTAGGAGCGTATGATGCTCGAACTCGAATAGCATGAGAATCTTAAACCTAGATCGCATGCGATAAGGCAGCCAATGGCCATCACTAATACTCTTTCCACCAGAATGAGCGTTCGCTACCCGCCTGAGCAAATTTGAGGGTCATCTCATGAAGAGGAATATACTGCTAGACTCCCGGTTGTACCGTAGCCTGGGAAACCAGGTGATTGTACACATCCTTCGCTCCGCGCTGTTGGTGCGAGGCTGGCATAATTCATTTTTTGATGCACCTCCCCGCAAGGGCCGATCGAACCAAGCCGCCTACTTCGCCTAGGTTTGTGATTGGTCTTGTGGTGTGGTGAATGTGCGAGCCATCCGCGATGCATCCCGGCCCGGCAGTATTTCAGCCGCACTAGCCCCCCTCATTCCTCATTGCCAAAGTCTGTAGCTAGATCCCCATGGTTCCTTGTAATTAGATAAGCTTTTAGTGTTGACGTCAATCAAGCCTTGAATGAGTTCACGGTCTTTGGAAGGTGTTGTAATTCAAAGTCGATGACGTGCAGTGTAACAATGGAGTG
Organism: Fusarium protoensiforme; assembly: GCA_011320165.1. Classification (NCBI taxonomy): domain Eukaryota; kingdom Fungi; phylum Ascomycota; class Sordariomycetes; order Hypocreales; family Nectriaceae; genus Fusarium; species Fusarium protoensiforme. The sequence continues at coordinate 43,460 of JAANQP010000021.1, forward strand.
AATATACCCCTAGCTACCAACTCATCCTACCGGGCGCCTCGCGAAAAGCTTCACACACACGCGGGTGCAGGGCCGGCCCTCACACAATTTCTATGGGGCGAGCGGCCGGTGCGTCTCCACTTAAAAACGGTACGGAAGCGGGAGCGGCATCGGCGAGGGCCAAAGCGTTCGGAGGTCCGGATATGGAGACCGGACCGGAAAGACTCCAGAAAGCTAGACACGAGACTATGTTCTTTTTTGTTCCTTTTAGCGTTTCCTTTGTTAAGATACGGCTGACTATGACGAAGAGTGGTAGTGGTGGGGGCTGATGTTGGAAAAGGGGGGCGGGGCGAGACACGATGTAAGTGTGGTCGCAGCTTCGTCGACGAGTTTGCTCGTGGATAACGCCGAATTTCATTACCATGTTGCTCCAAAGAAAAGAAAGTCGGATCGGAATGTTGTACCCTCATGGATGTGGTGTTGCTAGATGGGGGACAGAGTTGAGAAAAGTGGAAATGACGATGGTAACCGAGCTTGCTCTGCTGGGCGGGAGACTGAATCTCTCGGATATGGTTATGAGGCTTGCTTCGTGGGTGTGTCGGGGTCCATTTTGTCCATGTGTTGAAGGAAGCGCTGGAAGTATGCGCGAATCGGCGGGGACATAAGGTTTGGCGCTCGCAATGCCGGGCATGAGTCGGCGCGGATGGTTGGAGTCTCATTCGGGTTTACACCGTTCTCTGCCCACTCGATGGTCCGCTTTCTGGCCGAAGCCACAACCGTCTCTTGGTTGTGGTGGTCGGTCATGCGACGCTCATGGTAGTCGAAATTACGCATGCATCGTACCTTCTAATCGTCGAAAGTGAGGCCGCATCGGAAGTTGACTCGGTCTTTCGCGGCGGCTTGGCCGCAACTGTCTCTCCATACCCATCTCGGCTCACCATCTTTTGCGCTGACGGTGACGGAGAGGAATACCTTAGCACTATAACGCGTGCCTCTCTCCGCTCGTCTGGTGCGCCGGTTGGTTTGTCGTCTTTGACAGATCGCTTCCGCTTCTTGGTTGGCTTCTCGCAGAGCTCATCCTGGGTTTTCCCTTTGGCATCTTGGAAGAGATCTTTGGCCCAGGTGCCGGCCTGAACAGACGACTGCGACATATTCCTCTTCTTCGGATACTCTGCGAGTATGATATTGTTGAATAAACCGCTATGCCAATCTCGGAAGACGGCCTCGAAGTATCGGTCTTGCGACTCAGACGTGGGGACCACCGTCTTTACATCGGTCCTGGATTCGATTGCCGACCACGCTCTGATCAGGCCAGACATCTGGACCTTCTCCTGCGCTGTGAGGTGATTTGGCTCCGTGATCTCAGCCCCCCTCGGCCGACTTTCTGCAAACTCGGAGTCATCTAGACCAGCCAAGGGTGTGGCAGGGACGGGCCCTTCCGTTGAAGCCTTGCCTCCGGCAGTTGTCTCCATCCTATTTTATTCATTAGCAGGGGTTATCTATGAGTTTTAGTGAGTCCATAGCTTACGAAGAGTTGTTGCGGTTAGGTCACTCTAAGAAAAGGCAAGCGAAAGACGCAAAATCAGCGAAGGGGGAAGACGAGCCGCAAAGCGAGAAGGGCTGAGCACGTCAAAGACCAGGAGGCACACTGCTGAGAGCTCGAGGGGAGAGTTGAGATGTTGGGACTGAGAGGAGGAGACTGAAGTCTGAGTGATGCGCCAGCTCGAAACTAAGAAGGGAGACGAGAGGTCAAGGAAGATGAGGGCGCGGGAGAGGGGAAGTCGAAGATTGAGGAGGATGAACAAGCTAAAGATTCAGGCTCGCAGCCGATATGACGTCAATTCTATGGGAGGAGAGTAAACGAAACGTTTCGCCTCTTCTGGGTCTTGTTTGCCACTTTTCTGTTCCTCTTTCTCCGTTTTCGTCCATTGCTGTTATTCCTTATTGTTCCCCATTGTTCTCCCGTTGATGCAGCTCGGTTTGCCCCCTCCCCCCTTGCTTTGTTTACCAGTGACCACGGCAGTGCCAGCCTGTCAAACAGCAGTGCAAGCGCTTGAAGACATAGAAAGCCCATGAAACTGATGGAATTAGGGCACACGCTCGCTTAGATTTTGATTCCTTTTTCTCTCTCTCAAGGTTTCCTATCCTTTGCTTTCTACCAAACTTCCCACCCCCACCCTCACCTATGGCCGAAGGTCAAGAGGACCACTTTGGCCAAATTACCTACAACGACACCGACGTCATAGAATCTCGACCCCCAAATTCCCCGATCACAGAAGCGGGCGACCTCACCAGAGAGGAGAAGTTGGCCCTCATGGACCTCCTCAAGGGGTACATGACCATGCACCGGCGCCGGTCGGTCAACCCCCGGCGACGGGAACTTTACCAGGAGTCTTTCACCATGATCTTCAAAAAGTGAGACACTGCTGAAGGCCTAGACGATCCTCCGACCTTGACACAACCCTCATTCTCCCAGACGAGTGTTCGAGCGGGCAAGCCCAAGATCAACCACCCCGACCCTCAACCCTCGCGAAAGCCCAACCAGATGGACTTGGCATCTGGCGATAGCCCGATTCTCCCACCCCTGGGTCCCGAGCCAGAGCCAGGCAACCCAAAGTCGAGGGCCCGCTACGCTGGTCAGCCTGTCTTCCTCGGGTTGACATTGAAGCTGGAAGAGGAGTCGTACGGTTGGCTCTGGGGAGACAAGCAGAGCAAGTTTGTCAACCCCAAGCATGTCGAAATCACTCCCGAACTAGGCAAGGGCGAACTACGGCGACGAGCCATCAAGAACTACGACCTTTAGGAGGAAGAGCGCATCATCACCTACAACCATGCGGTGGTCCGTACTTTGGCCCGACGACGCATCTACAAGTGGGCCAAAGATGGGAGTGCGACCGGAGGCAGCCTCGACAACGACGACCTGCTCGAACCCGGTGTCATTCAAGACCTTGTTTTGGCTCGAGATTACCTTGCGGACGAGGTGGCAGTTTGCCTTTCTGAGGTAAGCCCGATGCCTCGTCGCGTTCGGAAAATCTCCATCTAGCCATGTTGCCCGCTGTTTCCCCTGCTGTGTTTTGTCGACAATCCGCTCGGTAAGCCACAGCACGAAGCCCGCATCCATATCCTGATCAAGCTGCTTACATTTCACAGCGAGGGCATACCACGGATCTGGCTCGTAACCAGATTTCCCGGCCTGACAAATATGCCAAGCTGCCGAGATTCCATAGTGAGGAGACACCGCAGAGAGTTGCGATGCCCCAGTCATCGCAGGCTCGTAGAAGTCACCACCACTCCGGTATGTTGCGACGCCAAGCCCAGATCTTGACTTTGACCAGCTGACAGATTTCCATAGCAAGAAGCATTCTATGCGTCGAGATCTTTCGGTTTCCGAGTGCCACACAGTTTTTGGTCATTCTCCGTAGGTTGCCACATGAGCCCAAGATCTATACCATCGACCTGCTAACACATCCTTTTATGACCAGACTTTTCACTACCTCACTAATAATACTTCGAGTGACATAGTGAGAGGGATATACAGATGGATAGAACTAGAATGTCTTCGTGCTTTGGTTCTGGCCTGATCATAATACATCTGATTGCCGTGCTATCCTACTGCCTTGCTGCTTCCCAAGTCATGTTCCTTCCATGCGCTGCGCTCTTCACCCGTGCCGTGATCAAAGAGCGCCTTCCTTGTGAGAGTTCCTTCCGTATGAGAGTTCCTTGCTCATGCCGAATTTCCCCGCCCCAGGGCAAATGCTTTCCCACAAAAAATTCCTTTGTCGCGTTCAAATCCCTCCTCGACATCTCACAACGCACCTGTGGTTCAAGACACAAAAACATTCACGACGACCCGACAACACGTGTGTACTATTTCTGCGGCGGCAAGACTATGACTGACCGTAATGAAGTTCCACCATGAATCCCAAGCCTTTGGTCAAGGCCGAGGATGCCACCAAGACCGAGCTTTTGAGGAAGGAGGAGAAGATCCCCAAGCTCGAGCCTACCATTAAGGCGGACACAGAGCTGACAGTCAAGGCCGAAACTTCTGAAGACGACGACGTGATTTTCGTCAACGCCGTCTCTCTTTCTTCTGCACCTTCCATTGGAAGATGCTCGTGTGGATGTCTCTGCAACCACGCTCCCACCGCCGCTCCCACCCCGCCGCCGCTTCCATCGTAGTTCCCACCATCAGGTCGGACGCAACCTCGGTCCTGGGCTCCCAAGCCATCAACTTCGCTAATCTCGTCCCGGAAGACGAAGAAGGTAAGAACCCACCACCCACCACCCCCAAGAGGCTCGAATCGTCACATCGACGAGGAAGGGGAAAGAGAGAGCACAATCTCGAGCCCCATCTCCGCCAACTTTGGTGATAGAAGATGACGAAGAAGATGACGAACTGCCCGCACTTGGCAAGCTTCTTCATGGCAACAAACGAGTGAGAGCCCGCAGCCCAGCTGCTGCTCCATCTGTCAAGAGGCAAGCACTCTTGACAATGTATAACTACGGCGCCTCCTCCTCCTCCTCCTCCGCCACCTCGCCTCACCCCGCGTCTTTGCCCTCTTCGTCTCGCCCCGCCTCTTCGTCTGCTTCATCTTCCCGCCCGGCATCATCATTGGTAACTATAACAGCATCTGGAATGGGCCGTGCGATCCCCGAATGGCCCTCCAGGCCTCCTATGTGGCTCTAGGAGCTCAAAGGGGTATACGAAGTAAACCCAGACAAATGTTACCAGCACATCGACACCTGGTTCGAGGAGATCGAGACGAGGGTCAGTGTGGCGAGAGCGGACGACTACTCCAACTGGATCGAATTGAACTATGGCGAGCCCAGGTGCTTCACTGGAATCTTCCACGCCTTCCCATACGCCAGCGTCACTGAGTGTCTACAGTCTGTTGACGTGGTGAGGGGCCATCCCGGGGCAATCGCCACCTACATGAAATGGCAGATCGCGCTGCGAGAATTCCCCACGCCTGGTCCGCGCATCCCAAAGAAGATTTTCTATCCGACACACACCCTCACCGAGTTCCAGCCCGTCTTAACTAGTACGAGGGAGACTCACACCGGCGTGACTTCTCTTACTATATCAACCCAGCACACCTCACACTCGAGCCTCATGCAATTAACATAAACCGGGGAACATGCTTCAAGCGAGCGAGGTCGGATGTTAAGAAGGGAATGAAGATCCAATAGCATTGCGCGGTACATTCCCCACCATCCTTGCTTCAGCTCGCATGTCAACCGTCAACTAGAAAGCTCATCACAGAGTACGAGAGCCTCGGGAACCCAGTTATGCATCTCAGAATGGCTTGCGGATCTAAGGACGGTGTACGATGAGGATTCATCAAAGTTCTGTCGACACATCGATACCTGGCATGAAGACATGGTGACGAAGGTCCATGTCTCGTGAGTTGCACTACTCAGACTGGATCACGCTGAACTATGGTGAATCGGGATGCTTCACTGGCTTCTTTCAGGCCTTTCCTCGAGTAACACTCTCTGGTTGCCTACAGGCTGTCGACGTCACAAACGGCCAATCCGGAACAAGGTGCCCGGTTCGTGAAATGGCACGTTGCGTTGCCAGAATTTCTGTTACCAAGAAAATCTTCACCGCGACACAAAAGTACACCGTTGAATATTTCCCCTGAGGTTAGTGATAGGAACACATAAAATGATATTATAATTAATAAAAGAAATCTAAAATTTTACTTGAATTAGAGTATTTCTTTATCATTTTAGTACTTCTTAGGTAAATTATTATCATACAGTAGAGAGGCCTTTGACAGTGGTCAGGGCTAAACTTAGCGTCTTTAATGTCCCATTTACGTCTTGACCCTCGTTTCTCGGGCAGCAGGGCAGAGCGACAATCACAAGCATCAAGGTCGGGGCGGAATCCAGATACCGAAAAGAAATTCTATTCATCTACCAATCAAGCCCTCATTATCTGGCTAACGGCTCATGCGTTTGTATAGATGGCGAGGCGTGAAGCGTCTGGTCAAATGACGTTGTTGGGTCTGTATCATACACCCCCCTCAGGTCTCGCAGCCATTTTGGCGATATCGCCTCGGAAGGCCATTGGGGCTGCGGACGAGCTCCCCCAGAAGACGAGGAAGGTGCCGGGAGGGATGATGATGACGACGGTCCAGGGCGAGAGGAGAAGGAGGCGCCATAACTGGACGTGAGCGTAAAGGCTTGCCTCTTCGAGGATGATGCATCAGCGAGGCTGCGGGCTCTCGCCCGTTTCAGGGTGGTGCCGGCCAAGGATAGTTCTTCCTCATCTTCATCGTCTTTCAAAACAATGTAAGGGGAAGGGTTGGGTTGAGCTCGCGCTCGCCCCTTTCCCTTGCGTCTTGGTGAGGAGGGGAAATCGTCATCGTCATCGTCTTCATTATCCGACATGAGGCTGATGGCCTCAAGGGTCCGGAAGTTTGAGACCGAAGGATTGGTCACAGGCTTTCTTTCCGGAGCCGTGGTGGTGGCGGCGTCGTGATTGCAGAGGCCCCCGCAAGAGCATCTCCCAGGGGCAGGTGCCGAGGAAAGAGGTTTGGTGCCCACAAAGATGAGGTCGTCGTCCTTGGAAAGACTGGCTTTCGCCTCGGTCCTGACATGGCCGCCGCGTTGGAAGGAAAGTTCGCGCTTGATACCCTGTTCAACCTTGGGAAAAGGCTCAGCCTTGAAGGTGCCGTTGGAGTTCATTGTGGATACTTCACTATGGTTAGTCGCAGCCTTGTCTCAATGGATGGAACGCTTACCTTGGTGATGTAGTCGCTCCAGTCGTATTTGTGCTGATGGTGGGAGTGTCTGCGTTGATGATGGTTGCGTCCGGGATGATGTTGCATTGGAATGTGAACAAGGAAGGCCACCCCAACAGAGGTTAGGGCTCAAATTGCAGAGGCCAAGATGCAGGCTGAGGGCAACAGTGTTCGGCCATCGTTCGTATTGAGGTGTAAGGGAGATGGTCAAGGAGCAAGCAAGTCAGCCGAAGCGGAAGTGAGGGCAGACAGGCCTTGGGCAGCCTCCTTCTCTCTGTTCTTCTTTTGCGATAGGACATCATCCATGGCTGGAAGTCGGCGAGGTATACTGAAGAGTCTGGCTGTGAAAGAACGGGTTAGCGGGTCGACAAGGTAGAGAGATCTTGGGTTCATATGGCAACCTACCAGAGACGATCACCCAGAGATCAACCATACGGTAGACCTTAATACCACGATAACTGGATTTCTCCTCGCTATGGAGATATGTCAGCAGCTCGACCAAAGCTAAGTTTTAGGCGTGGTGTCGTAACATACCGGAGTGGCCCCCATTCACTGTCTGATCAAGCTGCTTACATTTCATAGCGAGGGGCCACCACCAACCAGGGCTTTTGACGCCCTTGATTTCAGGAAAGGAACGTGCTCCTTGCCCGTCAGCTGGTGTAGCGACGCGAAGTTCTGGCTCTTCGCCTGCCTTCTCTCCCCCTTCAACCGTCATCTCATCGTGCTTAGAACCCCATAGCGACCACATTGCTAGGCCCCAACTCTTTTGCTTCTTGCGCTCCACCAGCTCCGGGTCGACTCGTCGTCCTGCAGCAGTCATCCCAGGCTCGCAAAAGTCACCGTGATCGGAGCGAATCACAAAGCACTTATAGAGACGGGTCAGGCTGTAAGGCGATGCCGAAAGCGCATCATCGCTACGAAATGTCAGCGGCTGGATCAGAATGCGGATCCGGGCTTCATGTTGTGACTTACCAGAGCGGATTGTTGTTGAGGTGAGGTGAAAGAGATCACGGACATTATGATTAGAATTCGAGAATCCGTGCCAAACGAGGCATTGCAGCGGTGTCTCTGTAAATAGTGGCCGCTTCCCGTTGGATGAAGTCTTGGGCCCAGACAAGCTTTTGAATGACGTCGTCCTCCAGGCGGTCATTGTCTTCGACGTGTCCGAAGCTGGAACTCCCATCCCTCGCCCACTTGACGATTCGTCGCCGAGCCAGGAAGGTGACCACCTCACGGTTCCACCCGGTGATACGGGCCTTCTCGCAGCGATCGTAGTGCTGAATGACGCGAGTACGGGCCTTGTCTCGGTCTAGACCCGGAGAGTATGTGAGGTACTACGGGTTGACAAACTGCCTGCCCTGGTCTCTCCAGAGCCAACTCCAGTGCTCTTGCTCCAGGTTCAAGGTCAGCGAGAGATATACAGGCTGGCCAGCCACTCTGAACTTTGATCTCGGCAACATTGTCGAAGTCTCAGTAACAAAGGGGGCGGGCACCACGTCGTCGTTGTCCTCCGGCTGGTTAACACGTCGACGTCTCGCGTCTGGCTCAGGGTGGTTCTTTCTCAGAACGCCGACCTTGAGACTCGTGTCGTGGAAACTGCGCTCACGCCATTCGGGAGGAGCGCCATTACCACACTCAGATGACCAATCCCGAAAAATGAGGCGAAAGAACTCTCGGTAGAGGAGGCGAAAAAACTCTCGGTAGAGGAGGCCGCCGCCTCCCTGGACCTCTTCATCCATATGCATATCGGCATACCCACCTAGTAGGTCCATGAGAGCGGCCTTCTCTCGTCTGGTGAGGTCGTCATGGCGGTCGATGAGACTCCCGGGGGCGCGCGATAGGTTCACATCGTCGTCGGTGTATACGAGATCGCCAAAAGGCTCAGGGACCGGATCCTGGACAGGGGGAGACTGTTCGGTCTCAGGGGCCACGGTGCCAGACCCAGTAGACATGGCGGCAGAGGCAACTATATTGTCAGTCTTACTCCAAACGTGAAAAATGATTTCATCTGGATGAAAGATGCACATACCAAACTTGTAGTCGAGGAAGGATGTCAGTGGGAGACCTGATGTGGCGAGGTTGGAGTCGCGTGCGAAATGGCTTTGGTGTGAGGTAATGTACCTAGGCAGCAAATATCTTTCTCTAAGAGTGGGAAAACGGCGAATGGGCTGAGCTGAGCTGAAGAGAGTTGGGAGAGTCGTTAGAGTTGAGTTCACGAGGAGGGTGGCGGCCAGTGGTCGCTGGTCGGTGGTGAACCGCAGGGTAAAGTTTGAGAGGGAAAGAGTAGGAAGAAGTGTGAGAAAATAAACGATTAAGCCCTAAGCGAGATTTTGGCCTAATTCCACCAGTTTCGTAAATGTTCTACTCTTTAAACGCTGGCCCTGCTCTTTCTCGCGTTGACACTGTCATGGCTGTTTGAGGCTCTGAATGAGCGTCGGTGGGTCCCGTCTTGGCGATCTGCCAGAGCGGGTAGACCCGCCCCTCCACCTCTTTTGCTCCGCCCGGGTGCTACCCGACACCGTCCATGTCGGCGCCGTTGGCCATGGAAGTGCAGAGAGGAGGCAAGGGGATGTAAACACAGCTGTATCAATCCGTAGGAAAGATGCTCTTCTTCCCCTGAAGCTCCAGCTCTGCCCCCAACTCTGAGCCTTCGTCTTTGACTCGAGCACCAAGCTCTCCTCCCGATCTTAATCTTCCCTCCTCTTTCCATCTCTATCACCACCTTAACAATATCCTTGAATTCTTACCGCATCATCTGATTTTCAGCCTTCCGCGCTCTCCCATGCTTGGCGGTTTGTTCGCCTCTCTCGCCATCCACCTCTCTCTCCCACTATCCTCCACCTCTCTCGGCAACCTTACAACTCTCTCTTGCCGTCGCTCTAGCTATTGCTCTTCCCAAGCGTGGTAGCATTAGACAAAGCTTTCATAAGTTGGAGAACCACTCAATCTATATATAGCAGCTACTAACAGAGGGAAGGCGGATGGGTGAAACAGCCGAAGTCGAAGCTTCAATAGAGCTCGCCCCTATCACATCCTCAACTGGGCTTCTGAACGACACCAATGTCGCTGAAAGCCGTCCGGCTTAAGCTTTGATCTTAAAGCCAAGTGACTCGACAGCGCTAGAGAAGGACTCTCTCCATTGCCTCATCAAACCATGGCTGACAATCACATCGCGTGCCGATGTCGCCACTACCCTCGTCACACTTGAGTCGCGAGACTCCTTCCTCAACACAGTATTCATGGATTGGAATACCGGCATGCCCCGTGACATTCAACTTCCCGAGTTTCCGAGCATCAAGGGACTGCGGGAAGCATGCGTCGAAGCTAGCACCTGAACCATCGACCTCAAGGATGCGGCTCAGATAAAGGCAGCGGAGGCCGAGGCGCAGGGCAAATCCAAGAAAAAGCCCAACGGCGAGAACCCCAAGAAGCGGAAGCGGGAGGACGGTGATGAAAAGCCACCCACACAGCGGCAACGGGTACGGCTTTGTAGTGCGCAAGCGTTCCTTACCGTGGCTGTGGACGACTATGATGGCGAGGTCAGATGGCTATGGAAAGATGCATGCGGCCAGGCCGCCACTAAAGGGTTTGTCAAGTTCCATCACGGGCTCACCATGACGGACTGACAAGTTCGATGCGTCACCAACTTCGACTTACAGGAAAAGCGCCTGACCGACACACACAATCGCGACAAGACCATCGCGCTGGCCCGGAGGCAAATTCTCAAGTGCCAGTTATCCTTGACGATATCTCGCACTTGGATCTCCGCAAGCCAGATCTCGTCCGCCCGAAGATCAGAGGATGTTCAACCCGCCTGACACAAGTCGCACATAATAACATCGACCGCGTTATCCTCGCAAAGCAAACTTGATAACCATATCCGCGAGGATACAGTTATTCCCTTTTGATTCAGCATTTTCCTTCTTCTTTTCTTTCGACAATACGGCTATGGGCCATGGCACTATGCACGACCATACGGGACCCCAGTCCACAACTTGCCGCGAGGCTGTTGCTTTTTTCCCCACGACTTCTCATGCCCTGATGACACGACGATGATATGGAGTTGTCCGCGAGCTTTTTCTTTTTCTTTTTATTCTTTTCGTCATTCGGGTTTCTCTTTTTTTTTTCTCCTCCATAGGTAGGTTGGCGTCGGGATGGCATCTCGGGAATGTGACAACATAAGTCAGCCGGAATAGGGCGGCCATATCAATTCAAAGTTAGGTATAATCTCTGCACCAGCTACGCTGAGCACCTGAACGCCATATCCCGCCACGACCATCTCAAATCGAACCAATGTCGTCCATCAAAAATTTGAACACCACGTCGGCACTGCATCCCTTCTTAGATGTATACTCTTTTGCAAAGGTTAGCGCATTGTCCGTCAACAGGGACAAGGGAATACCTTACTTTGATAAGGAAACATGGCGTCGTACTCCTTCTTGTCCATAGCAGCGAGTTCCTTCGAGGTCTTCTCCCAATCCTCTTCGAATTCGTGAACATTTGCCTGGGTATCCCTTGTGGGATAACCAAGTGGTGCAAGGTGGAAGCACGGGACTTGGTTCTTCTTCTCTTCCTGATCCTTCCGGGCCTTGTTGGCGGCCTTCCCTCCGGCTTCGAATGTGGTACGGTCGCGCCGGAGACTCTCAAAGGCGTGATGCGGAACGGACTCAGGCGGAAAGTGTGCAGGCGTGAGTTCGGGAGGGGATTTGGGGACTGGCCCGTCGGGAATGATGTCGCGTCTAGCGAGGAAGTCCTTGGCTTTTCGTAACGTCTCCTTGTCCATGGTGTCGTCTCCAAGTTGTCTTCGGTAAAGGTATGGTGTTTTGCTGTGGGTGACTGAAAGAACGCCGATCGAAGGAGCTTGGCAAGGAAGATGGTCTTGTTGTTNNATTTTGAATGTGAATAGCACGTGATACTTTGCCAGTCACCGTCCGCGCCCAACAGTCAGCGAGTCACCGCCGGCCCGCAATACGCATGATGCGTTGAGAGCATTTTAGCGTGCAGCAAGTTGAACCTCGCAGGTGGTGAGGAAATTTATCAATAGTCTAAAAAGACTTAGGATAATATTATTAGG
>JAANQP010000022.1:0-18132 GCA_011320165.1 Fusarium protoensiforme
GAACAGAGTTGTAAATGGGCGGAGCTGGCTGGGGTCGTTGGTAGGCATCTCAAACATAAATTATAGCCCCCCAGCGGGCACGAAATCGCGGGGCCAAACAGACACCAATACATATTGGCTTATCCTCCCCTAAAAAGAATTAATAATTCATATAAAGAATAAAGAAAAGAGCTTTGAAGTATTAATATTAATATGATATATCTTATATTATCTTACTATACTTGAAATTCATTTATTTAATATGGTTGAGAAGAATTTGGTGACCCTCTGGCGTTCTGGCGTCTCCGCGTGGTTCCTCTTGTTTGCGAGCTGCTTCCTCCACCAAAGAGTTACGGTACAGACTTCCTTCCCCCACACCACTGTGCCATGTTCGGCGACTACTTCGGGTAGCAACCGCTGGGCACGCAAAGCCAAAGTACCCTCCTATCGTATCAGAAGGTACCGGCCACGCCGGGCTTCCTGCACAAGTAAACGGGATTGCACTTGCGACTGCAGAACACGGCAGTCACCGCCCGCCTTCCCGTCATCCACCACCCAGCGCCCTCCATTTCCCCCCTCCCCACCCACACACTCTCCATCCACTTCTCACGCATTCCCATCCATTCTTCCTTCTGCCATATCCCATACTCTACTTCTGCATCCCTCGCATTTTTTCCTCTTGTCAAGCGATAGCTATCTTCCTCTTTTCTACTTGACGCGATTCGGCCTCGAAATCCGCCCCGGCTTCGATACAGCTTCACCCGCCCATTTCGCCACGCCCTTTGACTCGACAAGGAGCTTTGCCAAGGGCGATACAACCGCGAGCCTGAATATCCACCCCCGCGCATCAACTGTCTACGACTATCCACCCAGCGCCAGTTACCTCTCTTTTTCTCTCGGCCTTTCGCTCTCTCCGTCGGATCCACTACGCCAGTCTCAACTCGACCCGTCTAGATCTGTCTCGACCTGATCGACGACTTATTCTTCCACCTCGAAGATCTCCGTGTCCCTCATTCCCGTTCGATTCCATCGACCCTGGTAATTGCTCTTCCGGCAGTACGACCCCATCACCCGGCGAGCAGCGTCGCGAACTCCCGAGTCGACCCTGGCATCCCCCCCCCTCGATCGCGATACAACGTGTATCCGTCCGCCCACCCCTCTTGAGCCCCTGGCCAGGCCGTCCCGCCAGATGCTGTCGCTATGGATGGCTTCTACTCTCCCAACCAGCTGCACCAGCAGCAACACCAGCAGCCCCATCAGCAACAGTTCCAACAGCAGGGTCAGCAGAACCAGCAGAATCAGATGCCCCCCGGCATGATGCACGACCCCTCTCTCATGTCTGGAGGAGAGTCGCTTGACGACATCATAATCGACAACCAAAATGAGCTATATCGTCGACGGAGCATGCCTCAAGCCTACGCCAACCCCATGAGCCAATTCCAGATTCCTCAGCAGCAACACCAGGGACAAAGGCGGATGTCCTCCGTGGGTACCGGCGATATGATGGCTTTTGGGGCGGATAATAACGACCTCAACTCTTATCAGTTTAACCAACCGATGAATGCCGGCTTCCCCACCATCAATACATCCCTCGCCATGTCTGACCAGATGGGCAACTACTTGGCCCCGGACCCTAATGAATACTCCGCCATCTCCCCCGATATGATGGGATCCATGATCCCTTCCACATTCGCCAACATGAGCGTTGGGCCAGTGGGGGCGCAGATGTCGAATAATGGTGCGTCCATGAGCTTATACTCACCAGCCGGGAATCCCATGGCGGGTCAGTTCCCTCAAGGACAGCTAAATCCTCAGGTCGGGAACGATTTCTCAATGGATCTCACTCAGGATGATGGGTCAATGAATATACCCCAAAATACCGCTCCCACAACGAACCCGACTCCCGCTCCCACAATAACCGACATGGGGACGATAGATGAACCCAATGACAACATGATCCAGCCTTTCAGCTCAGGGGGCACCGATAAGAAACAGAACCTCCCATCCCTCTCCCGTCAGGTCTCGACAGCTTCTGGCTCCGTCGTCTCTCCTCCACAACGGCAGTCTCTCAGCACCATGGCCTCGTCCTCTATGACACACCCCACTAGCACTTCTGTCGCGACGACACCCACAAACGCCTCCACTCCTCGAGACTCGAAAGAGAAGACCGTGTACTCCAAGAGTGGCTTTGACATGCTCAAGGCCCTCTGGTTGGTTGCGACACGCAAAGATCCCAGAATTCAACTCGGGGCGGTGGATATGTCGTGCGCTTTTGTCGTCTGCGATGTCACCATGAACGACTGTCCCATTATTTACGTTTCCGACAACTTCCAGAATCTCACAGGCTACAGTCGCCATGAAATTGTTGGTCAGAACTGTCGCTTTCTTCAAGCTCCGGATGGCAAAGTCGAAGCGGGCTCCAAGCGCGAATTTGTGGACGATGGCGCCGTGTACACCTTGAAGAAGATGATCCACGAGGGCAAGGAGGTCCAGCAGAGTCTTATCAACTATCGCAAGGGCGGAAAGCCCTTCCTAAATCTCTTGACCATGATTCCCATTCCCTGGGATACAGACGAAATCAGGTATTTTATCGGCTTCCAGATCGATCTAGTCGAATGCCCCGATGCGATCGCTTCAACCCAGGAGCTTGGGGGTATGAAAGTGAACTACAAGCACAGCGACATCGGTCAGTACATCTGGACGCCACCGCAGTCGAACCAGTGGGAACCCGAAAACGGACAGACGCTAGGCGTGGACGACGTTTCGACTCTATTACAGCAGTTCAGCCCCAAAGGCCTTCCCTCAGACTGGCACAAGCAGTCGTGGGATAAGATGCTTCTCGAGAACACCGATGACGTTGTCCATGTCCTTTCGCTCAAGGGCCTCTTCCTTTATCTATCACCTGCCTGCAAACGAGTTCTCGAATACGATGCTGCGGATCTTGTTGGCAACTCCCTTTCAACGGTCTGTCATCCATCCGACATTGTTCCCGTCACACGCGAGTTGAAGGATACGACTTCTGGTAACCCCGTCAATATTGTTTTCCGGATTCGCAGAAAGAACAGTGGCTACACATGGTTTGAGAGCCACGGATCGCTATTCATCGAACAAGGGAAAGGCCGAAAGTGCATCATCCTGGTGGGACGCAAGCGACCCGTGTTCGCGCTCAGCCGTCGCAATCTCGAGGCAAACGGAGGCATTGGAGATAGTGAGCTTTGGACGAAACTCTCGACGTCGGGCCTCTTCTTGTTCGTTTCATCCAATATTCGGTCTCTGCTCGATATTCAGCCAGAAAGCCTTGTGGGAACGAGTATCCAGGATCTCATGCGAAAGGAATCACGGCCTGAATTTGGACGAACCATCGAAAAGGCAAGACGTGGAAAGATTGTCACATGCAAGCACGAGGTTCAGAATCGCAGGGGCCAGGTTCTGCAGGCCCAAACTACTCTCTACCCCGGAGATGCCTCTGAGGGCCAAAAGCCATCCTTCTTGCTTGCGCAGACAAAGCTTCTCAAGGCGTCATCACGCAGCATTGCTCCCGCAAGCACCTCAGGCTCCAGATCGATAGCGGCGACTCCGAGGCCAGATAATCAGGCCGGTCAGCAGGGATCAGGTTTCGTCTCGCAGCCCGCTGACGGCGCATTGGTACCTGGCACTCAAGATGCAGCCCTGGCTTCTGACGACAACATTTTCGACGAACTGAGGACCACCAAATGCTCCAGCTGGCAGTTTGAGCTTAGGCAGATGGAAAAGGTCAACCGCATCCTGGCTGAGGAACTTGGTGGACTGCTCTCAAACAAGAAGAAGCGTAAGAGAAGAAAGGGCGTCGGCAACATTGTTCGAGACTGTGCCAACTGCCACACAAGAAACACGCCCGAGTGGCGAAGAGGACCCAGCGGTCAGAGAGATCTCTGCAACAGCTGTGGTCTCAGATGGGCCAAGCAGGTGAGTTGCAAAGCTACCGGTCACCTGTGACAATACTAACTGTGTACTAGACTGGCCGGGTCTCTCCGCGCAATTCTTCGCGAGGCGGTAACACTGTCAGCGGCGATGCTCGAAGTAAAAAGTCCAACTCGCCATCGTCGCCACTTCACAAGGAGCTTACTGCTGAGACACCTGCTGGCAATGGTGAAGGCGCAATCAATCCTTCGCAACTCACGAAGCAGAAGATGGACAATGGAAGTGCTGCGCCCAGCGGCGCCGCTTCAGCTACGGGTGTGAAGCCATCGGCTGTGATGCCACCTTTGAGCCACTCGTCAATGCTACCTGCCGGACAAGCCTCGTCGATGGTGTCGATCCAAGAGGAACGCGAGACGGGCCAACCCTGATGGATGAGCGCAGCCCTTTCTTTTCTCTCTTCATCTTTTTGTCCCTCAAAGTAGCAATCCGACTGATCACGGAGCTTTCGGAGCCGGGTGTCTTGATTACACGGCATTATGATACCCGCTATTTCTTTACTTCTCGCCTACCCTCGCTCGAAACAGCCCTTGCTCCGAGGATGGCTGCAGGGAATGGCAAGATAGTTGTCACAATATCGACTGTGGAACTCAGAAGACGGCGCTGAGTTGCCATTGTCTGATCTTTATTTGGGGAGGGGAACTGATATACCCCATGGTTAAGCGATCTGGGATTTTGGAACTGGGAATAGACACGAATATACCATAGCACATATACGAGGCGTTTGGGATGAGTACTTTGGACGCGACTGGGACCTTGCTGGGACCCCCTACAGCTTTACGACCTCCCCATTTCACCACCAATGGGCTGGCACAACTCGACGGGCCGCGGCAACGAAGCCTGAAGGACGAGAATGGACAAGCGGTTAACGCTACTTCTCTCGACAACAGCCTTGGTGTGTATTTGATGAGAATATCAGGCTAGCGTGGAGTTGTGCTGCGTCATGTTAGGGTTTCATATACAAGCATGTGTAGGATGATTGTTGGAGGATTACGAGGCCCCTGTACTGCATATGAGGGGAACAGCAAAGTAGTCTCAGTTATGAAATACGAAACGAATACGATTTGTCCACCGTTGGCTGCCGCAATAGGGTCAATATGTTATCCCACCTCACGAGGGTGATGGATGACCAAACGGGGGTATGGATTGGCATTGATTCACGATCAAAAGAGACGGCTCGCACCGCAAGCAAACAGCCGCTCTCTTGCCATACAAATTATGCGGTAAACCCAGCGGTGCTTCTCAGCACATCAAAGTACAGTGATTCACTGTCAGGGCATCAGATAAGCAATCTACAGCAGGGTGGAATGGAACGATGTAATTCGCTACGAGGATTGCGGTCCTCAGTTGAGCTCTGCCAGGTCTTTGATTGCGTCACTATCTCGTAGAATCTGTCGAGGATAGCCCTGATGGTATCTGGAGGCCTACACGCCACCGTACTAAGCTTGATCAAATAGTTTCTCTATACAACAAGGTGAGTGTCAAAAGATTGCTTGCTGCCCCAATTTCCTTTATGATATCCCACAATCCGAGCTGCTTGTAGGGCGAAACACACACGCCCTCGTTTGCAGCACGGTTTGTACGCAACGTTGAGCTGCATGTCCAAGCAAGATTGATACCCTCCCTGATATGCGACATGTTGACTCACCCTCTCTGCCTTACTCATCCTTCTTCCCGAAGAGTATTTATACCAGAGTTGCCCCCGTCTTCTCCTTCTCCCCTCCCACACACTCTCTCTCATCACGTTTCAACCCACCTCAATAATATTTCGTCATGTATATTATATTATAACGGTTAATTCCCAGCCTTGAAGCTATTGAGGAGATGATATAACCACGGTGTTATGTCAATGCCGGAATGATGGCCTGTAAGAAAAGGCCTGCAACCGGACGCCCTTGATTATATATATTTCGGCAAAGGATCTTCATCCACCATCCTGTAAGTGATTGACTGATGCTTACGCTCTAACGGGACTGTTCATGATGGCTAACCAGTGAGGGCACGTCAAGGGTGTCAGCCACGACAATGAATGGGCAACCGTGGCCCTGTTCTCGTCGTGTGCCGTGCTGGATGTGTTGCGTTGGCAAGTGGTAAGTTGTAAATGGTGATGAGCCTTTCTCGTTGGACACAAGCTGACATTCATTTATAGGGGCATCACCCATCAACAGGATGACATCGATCATCTGAGAGCCCTTATTCATGGGACTGATGCTTTTGATCTTGATGAGGCGACGGATGCCGACAGGGTCTGCGAGGTTAGTATAAGTGGTTTCCTTTAAGTATTCTATGCTAACGAGGCATTTCTTAGGCTTTATTTCCTTCGAGGTTTCTAAGCCAAAGGACTACGCCTATGCTCTTAGAACTTACACAAGGCATGCAAGAGGGGGCTATTGATGCTTCTACTATATATGAGGCCCAATACCGGGCATTCATCATGAACTTTTATCACAACTTTGACCCAGAGGCCAAAGTAACAAAGAGCACCCGGGATGCCTGGATCCGGAACGCATATGTGCGTACCGTAGAGGTGGGACATTCCCCCTCACTGTCTACAGCCTACAGTCGACACTGAAGAGGGGGAACACCTTGGTCCTGTAGCTTTGAGTGGTGGTTACAGAACTTTTTCGGACCTTGCCCCCCCCCCTCCCAGTCTGCAACTCTGGACAACTATATAGACCTTGCTCTCACCATCCAGGGCCACGACTGTGGAAAACTCGGCCGAAAGCAGAGATTTTGCGATTAATTTCCGCCACGACGGGCTTGATGACCGCAAGAGGGCCAAAGCAAACATGGAGTTGGTCGACACGACAGGAGCAGGTATCTCAGGAGGAAAATAATATTGGAGCCGCGATTGGGACGCTTATAATGTCTATACATGAGACACGAGTTAGCTCTCGTCGAACAGGAAGCACTACCAAACCATTTGGGCAGCGCTTCGAATTTTAACGGTGCCGTGGCATTGTTGTCCGGCACCCAATAACACCAGATATTCAACTCGAGAACTACGGGGTATGTCACCAAGGCCGGCTTACAGATCCAGAGCAAACAATCCAGGGCGGGATGCAAAGCACGAAGCTATTGAGGAAGCATTATACAATAAGAAGTAGCTGGATGGTTATTTTAGAACTGTCTTGAGCTAAAGTTAGCAAAGAAATAACTAAGATTAGAAGAGTATAGTTTTAAGACTTGTAACTATTTATTTTATGCTTATGATTATTTCATATGTTTTTTGTTATATAATTATACTTGCTGTTGAAGAGGTCGAGGTTAATGTCTTGATAAGCCTCTTCTGGTGTTGACAGCGCACCGGCTCTGGCCTCCTTCACTAAGAAAAAAGAAAAAGAAAAACCAACAGCGCCATGCCTTACTGCCTGGAGCCCGAGGCTGCTCCAAAACCTAGGCTCTGAATCAGAAGACCAGCTGAATGACCTGGCGTCGAGGGAGCTTGAAACTATTCAAGTTAGGTACCCTAGATCATCGCCTTGAGCAAACGAGATCGCAAGTCTCACTCGAGGTTCCTCTCCTCGCTATCGCCGACACTGCAAAGAGATACTAATACAGCCGTAGTAAATGATAGAGGCGCCAGGGCCGGCATGTGATGGTGAGCTTCTGACCCCAGAGGGCTATCACAGTAACCGGGAGGAAGATGCCCGCATGATGGGTTGACGTACGAGGCTTCGCTTGGCTTCAACACCCGAGCGCCAGAGACAACTGTCGGGTGGGCCATGGACTAAAGAGCTAGATAGAGTCTTAACTACTGGGCTTGGAATAGGTGCAAGAGTAAATCAGTCGAATTAGTCCAACATCAGCTGCTGTATATACCCTCTATCTAAAGCTCATCCTTTGTATGCGTTTCCTCCTCTAGCTTCCGGCTCTTGGTGTTCTTCTCCTCAGCACCCTTGCGTCGCTGATCTAGGGCTGCAATCTCATCATCGTAGACGGTCCACTCGGGAACCTGTCTCCTCGCCCTGTCGAGCTTTGGCTCCTTAGTCTGCGGGTTGTTGCACAGGTCGATGGTACGGGCCGAGGCGAGGCTCTCGTCGCTGCACCACGTCTCACACCAGAGCCACTCCTGGGGAAGACTGTGGATGGGGATGGTGAACTGCATGTTGTTGGGCAGGTCCTGGTCCAGGTTGGACAAGCTGTTGGGGTCGGCCGAGAGGGTGTGGTACTGCTGTCTGAGACGGTCTCCAGCCGCGAGCTGGCGGAAGCGGTGCAGGTCAACGACGTAGAGGGCAGAGATGTGATAGGGGAGACCGCGGAGGTAGTTTGCCCAGTAGCCCTGCTTCCAGAACCGGAAGCCCTCCATTTCTGTGCGCGAGTCGCACATGGGCGTGAACCCATAAGGCGCACCCTTGAGATCGTGGTTCACAAGGTCAATCATGTCGGTGCGCACGATTTGGTCCGCGTCCACAAAGATGACCTTGTCGAGTGACAGCGGGAACAGCACGTCGAGGAAGAGGATCTTGTAGCCCCAGATCTCACGCTGCTTCTCCTTTTGCTGACGAAGCCAGTGAGGCCACTTGTACGTCACCATCTCGTACTTGAATCCGTACTCGGCTGCCATGTGTGGGATAAAGTCCTTGAACGAAGGGGAGAGGAACTGCTCAATGAACCAGAACTTGACAGTGTGCTTGGTGTTGCGCATGACAGAAACCATCATGATGTTGAGCATACGCTCGTAGAGGTGGCCACTGGCCACACTGAAGATGTTGATCTCGGCGTGTTCTTGTGCCGAAATCTCCTTGTGCGTCTTGGATGCACCAAGGAGACTCTCGGCGAACTTGAGGCCCTTTGCAACAATGCCCTTGTCATCATCATCGGTTGTTGTGAGGACGTCTGCTTCTCCCATGCCCGGTTTTCGTTCCAGTCGCGGATACAGTGTTGTACCCTTGAAGTCCATGAGCGCAACCTCCGTGCCCTCATCTCCAGGGACAGCAGAGTAGCCCTGGGCACCAACACTCTCAATGGTAAAGATGTCGGCACTGCGGCCCTCCTTGAGCTGAATGTTGTAGTAACCAGGGTTCGCCTTGAATTGGAAGTATCCTAGGTTGGCCATAATGATGGTATCAGTGACGAGGGGGTCCTTTTCTGTTGCCAAGACCAGCTGAGCACCACGGGGCGCGCCTCGCTTGCCATCCCTGGAGTGACCCTCAATGAGAATGTTCTCCAACTCGTATGTCGCGTCCACGTCGGCCTTGACAGAGCTGAGCTTGATGTTGTCGAGATCGTGGACAGAGGCCTTGGGAGCCACAAGCCAAGCTGGGGGGACATCCATGCCGGCTGTTAGAAGAGCCTCCGAGGGAAGGCCCTTGAAAACAGCCTTGGGACCCTCGACGTGACCATCCTTATCGAAAGAGGGGGCCGAGTGAAGAACATAGCGGAAGAAACGCTTGATGGGGAGCTCTGATACAACCTCCTTCGGATTGATGATCAGCTTCAGGTACACACCATCCAGTTCGGACAGGACCTTTAGAATTGGAGCCCACTTCTGGCCTTGCTCACTGGTGGGGTTCAGGAGACCAGCAATGTGAATGCTGGCAGTTTCTGGGTTACCGATCTCGATCGCGGTATGTGTCGAGTTCCACGTGCTATAGAGCGTGGTTCGAACGGACGGAGCAGACTCAAAGATACCCTGTGGGAGGTCAGAGATGGTGGAGAGGGCAGTGATGGAGGTGAGCTTTGCGGCAGCAACAGGGTCTGAGAGCTTGTCGGTGAAACCGAGGTCCTCGATGGCAGCATAGACAGGGAGGATTCTGTTTCGTTGCTCAAACTCAAGGAGCTGCTGCAAGTCGTCCTCTTTGAACAAGACATTGGCTGGCAGAGGACCAACAACGCGGCCGTTTAGAAGTAGGGCCTTTGTTCCTGGCAAGATCTTGGCAGTGGAAAGGAAGTCCGCCAGCGCGTTGCCAAATCCTTCGTCTTCACCCGTCCACGAGGCCTCAAGGATAGCCTTGAGCTCATCCTTGGTCTCGATCTCGGCAAGTTTCGCCGCGTTGGTCTTGAATGCACCGTTAACGGCGTGCGCGTCAGTGGGCGATGAAGGATTATGGACAAGCTCAAGTCGAATTCCCGGGTTCGCACGCTTGAATTGAAGGGCAGAAACAAGAAGATCTTGGCCGTCTTCGGTGTTGAGGTCTGTGACAACCATCAGAACTGCCCAAGTCTCCTTTGTCGACTCAGCATAGGACTCGAGAACAGCAACCTTGCTGAACAGGTCAGCATGATCAGTGTAGAGCTTGTTGGCATCGAGAACGCGAAGAGATTTATCATCATCAGGGAAGATATAGGTGTTCCTCCTGGCCAGCGCCTTGTTCAAGAAGACGCCGGGAACCCAGCTCTCCTCGTCGATCTCCCCAAGGTACACAGCTTTCTGGATGATCTGCGTGTCCTCAGTCAACCGCTGGCCCATCGCCTGCACCCAGTTCTTTTCGCGGGGAATAGCCAAGCCGTCGACGAATACGGGGCGCACCGTCGCGTCCGCGTTAAGTCGGCTAGCCCAGGCCTGAGCTGCCTTGATCTTTTGCGTATAGGATTCAGCTTCAAGGACTTCATCCAAGGTCAACTTGGTAGTTTCGGGCAATGGCTCGCGCCCTTCAATGGCTTTGGCAAAGGCCTTCTTGTCAACACCAGTCTTGGAACCCTCCTCGCATTCTGAAAGATATGCGACCAGAGACTCCAGGCCATACGTTTCCATCAAGTGATATGCAATCTTGCCTGCCGCAGCAGCTGCGGGTGTAGATGCCAGAGGAGCGATACCAAAGCGGATGGTGAGACCGCGCTGCATGAACTGTGCCAACTGGCTAAATGCCCTTACGTCCTGGAGATTGGTAAAATCGACAGGCGCAATAATGTGGAAGAGGTTGAGAGCCACCTGGGGAAGCTGGCCGGGATAAGTGCGTCGAAGTAGCTAAGATATGATTAGTGACATCCCTCGCCAAAGGATCTTGTACATACCGCCTTTAGCTCCTTCGGGAGCTCCGCGTATTGGCTATCTTTCTCGAGATCGTTGAGCCAAATAAAGACCTTGCCATCTTCGCTTTTATCTGTCCAGTCAAATCTGGTGGGTTCATCGTCCGCTTTG
This sequence comes from Fusarium protoensiforme, assembly GCA_011320165.1. NCBI lineage: Eukaryota > Fungi > Ascomycota > Sordariomycetes > Hypocreales > Nectriaceae > Fusarium > Fusarium protoensiforme. Next base: position 11,021 of record JAANQP010000022.1, read on the forward strand.
GCGTTGGCGATCTCCGAATGTCCAAGCAACGAAACAGCTTGCTGGCCGTTGAAACCAAGCGCACGAACACCATTGATTAGCTTGCGCTCGCGTCGGATCATTTCAATGAGGTTGAATGGCTCAATTTGGCGCTCAATGAGCTGAACTCCGTTCATCCACAGAAAGTTGATGCCGGTGGGAACTCCGGCTGCGACATTCTTCTCCTGTTCCTCCTTAAACTCCTTGGAGACCTCGTGGGCGATGATGGACCTGGAAAACTTGGGGAAGTCCTGTGTCGCCTTTACTAGGGTTTCGAATGGGTTTTCGCTCTTCAGAATGAACGAGGCAGTCTTCAAACCCAAGGATGCCAACTCCGACGTCGAAAGGGGCTTCAGATCAGCAACTTCCTCCTCTTCGTCAAGAACCACATCCGTGGCGACGGGTTTTTGCGTGGAATCTTTACCGGCTTCGCGATCGTCAATGACGATGTAGTCGGTTCTCTTCAAGGCTAGCTCGACACCATAGCCACTGACAGGAAGAGGGCTGCTTTGGGCGGTACTTCGACGGTATCGAAGCCGATAGGAGATGTCTCCTTGCTTAGCAGCCTTTGAAAGAGCTTCGTGAAAGGGGCCGAATGATGCAGACGTAGGGTCTGCATAGAGAACAGCGTCTTTGCCAATGCCCAGTACTCGGTCAAAGGGCAACACATTGGTTTGTCTGTAGGGCATTAGGACTCAAGAAGAATCGGTGCTTGGATGTACGCAACTCACTTGGATGATAGATCACTCTCCGCCGCAACATCAAGAGTTGGCGAGCAGTACTTCTTGTTGTCGACCAGAGCCCAGCTCTGACATTTGTCGTCGACGTCCTCCTTTGTCGCAGGGTCAACAGCAGTGGAGTAGTATTGGTAATGTGCCTCGATTCGTGGCGCCGCAGATCGCAGGGAAAGAGCCAACTTGAAGGTTGATAGAGCATCGGGGCTGGCGATATGGTCGTCTTGCTGTAGAACCTCGAGGAACTGATCGTAGAGCTCAGAGTCTGAGCTTGCTGATGCGAAGTGGCCACTAGCAATCTTGTCGAGGAGTGGAAAGTATGAAGTCGAGTTTTCTCCGGCAGCCGTCTCGCTACACACCATTAGCATTGCGACACAATCTGGTATGCTTTGGATGCTTGGCATACAGAAGTTCGAGCAGATATGGCCCATTGGGAAACGCAGCGTTCATGCCCACGTTGACAGCTGGGGCTGCAGTCGCAAGAGAAGCCATGAGGGCCATCGCAAGCCCCCATGGCAGTTGAGAAAGGTGCAACATGACTAGAACTGTCTCGAGTGGCGCATATGGTCCTTTGTTGGATCTACGCGAAGCTCCGAGCTTTGAGGCTCGCGATGGAGGGGCAAAGGACAGCTCTCAAGAGCTACCTCTGTGGTAGACGTGGCGATTTTGAGAAATGATGCTGCAATTCTCAAAGACACAAGTTCAATAAACGATTTGGCTTTCTAAGCCTTCTCCGACTGCAGCAGGCTTTCAATTGCCCTGCAATGACAGCTCGTTCATCAAGAATCAAGCTGACCTCTGGTGGTAAAGTGTCGTTGGATCTGGACAGCGTCACCAAAAGCAAGAGCTGCCCCAACTAGGCTTAGCGAGGTACCCCGTCATGCTGTGGCGCCTGTGGCTGTGACAGGACCCAGTGGTTTCTGGGCGTCGTGTCCCCTGCATTCTGTCCTTCAGGGGTCGGGTCAAGCCACATTCAGGGAGTTTAACGAGCGGAACAATGGATGTTGCGGGTGGGTTAAAGCCTCCCAGCCATGAATGGCAGCCCACACTTTGGGACACGATTGCTTAAGCCTCCTAGGTAGGAGATCCCTCCACGGCCAGCATTCAACCACCACTATCCCTCCCTTTTCCCTCCTCACCACCTCACCCTTCTCCACGCTCTGCTGGCCAGCTCGCTCCGACGATTGCGATCTAGCGACAAGCAAGCTGAGCAACTGCTTCCACCGACCGCTTCTTGGGCCCGTATTGTTCCACCCCTTAATGCTTGAAGCTGCGGCTTCACCTCCCCGCCAAGATGCAGTCCTCCCCGGGAATGTTGACCAAGGTACGAGTGCGCGGCCATGATGTGTCCAAGTCTAGATTGGCTAATTGTACTCGTTGCGCAGTTTGAGTCCAAGTCCTCGCGAGCAAAGGGCATTGCCTTCCACCCCAAGAGGTCAGTCGTTGACCGTCGCTGAACCGCATCGCAACCTCCAAGCTGACAAGTCACCATCAGACCATGGATCCTCGTGTCGTTACACTCTTCTACTATCCAGCTCTGGGATTACCGAATGGGAACATTGATTGATCGTTTCGAGGAACACGATGGCCCTGTCCGCGGTGTCGATTTTCACAAGACCCAGCCGCTGTTCGTCTCGGGCGGTGACGACTACAAGATCAAGGTCTGGTCCTACCAGACCAGGCGCTGCCTGTTCACCCTCAACGGCCATCTTGACTATGTCCGAACCGTCTTCTTCCACCACGAGCTTCCCTGGATCCTGTCAGCCTCGGATGACCAGACCATTCGGATATGGAACTGGCAGAACCGTTCACTGAGTAGGTTGCGTTGGCGCTTTGCCAAATGTTCTGAAATGCTGACCTGTCCATAGTCTGCACCATGACTGGCCACAACCACTATGCCATGTGCGCCCAGTTCCACCCCAAGGAAGACCTCGTCGTCTCGGCCTCTCTCGATCAGTCCGTCCGTGTTTGGGACATCTCCGGCCTCCGAAAGAAGCACTCTGCCCCCACTTCGATGTCCTTTGAAGACCAAATGGCACGCGCCAACCAGAACCAGACCGACATGTTTGGCAACACCGACGCCGTTGTCAAGTTTGTCCTCGAGGGCCACGACCGAGGTGTCAACTGGGTCGCCTTCCATCCCACAATGCCCCTCATTGTGAGCGCTGGCGACGATCGCCTGGTCAAGCTCTGGCGCATGAGCGAGACCAAGGCTTGGGAGGTTGATACATGCCGAGGGCATTTCCAGAACGCCTCGGGCTGTCTTTTCCACCCTCACCAGGACCTGATTCTGTCAGCTGGCGAGGATAAGACCATTCGTGTGTGGGATCTCAACAAGCGAACTGCCGTTCAGTCGTTCAAGCGAGAGAACGACCGTTTCTGGGTCATTGCTGCTCACCCCGAGATCAACCTCTTTGCTGCGGGTCACGACAATGGTGTCATGGTCTTCAAGCTGGAGCGTGAGCGCCCTGCCTCTGCCGTTCACCAGAACCAGCTGTTCTACGTCACCAAGGAGAAGCATGTCAAGTCCTACGATTTCCAAAAGAACATCGAGAGCCCTACCCTCCTGTCGCTCAAGAAGCTCGGTAGCGCCTGGGTTGCGCCCCGCACCCTGTCCTACAACCCTGCGGAGCGGTCTATCCTTGTCACCTCCCCCGCCGATGGAGGCTCCTATGAGCTGGTGAACCTTCCCAAGGATGGCTCGGGCGCTATCGAGCCGGCCGAGTCTAAGCGTGGCGCTGGCAACTCGGCCATCTTTGTGGCCCGTAACCGATTCGCTGTTCTCAACTCGGCCAACCAGACCATCGATATCAAGGACCTCTCCAACAACACGACACGGTCCTTCAAGCCTCCTGTTGGTACCACTGACATCTACTTTGGAGGCACTGGTAATCTGCTGATCATCACCCCGACCGCCGTCCACCTCTACGACATCCAGCAGAAGAAGAGCACTGGTGAGCTTGCCGTCAACGGTGTCAAGTATGTTGTGTGGTCCAACGATGGCCTCTACGCCGCCCTCTTGAGCAAGCACAATGTCACCATCGTTACCAAGACTCTCGAGCAAGTCAGCACCCTCCATGAGACGATCCGTATCAAGAGCGCCACCTGGGACGACGCTGGTGTCCTCCTCTACTCGACTCTTAACCACGTCAAGTACACTCTCCTGAACGGCGACAATGGTATTGTCCGAACCCTCGACCAGACCGTCTACCTGGTCAAGGTCAAGGGCCGCAACGTTTACTGCCTTGACCGGGCCGCCAAGCCCCGTATCCTTCAGATCGATCCTACCGAGTACCGATTTAAGCTGGCCCTTGTGAAGCGAAACTACGAGGAGATGCTTCACATCATCCGAAATTCCAGCCTTGTGGGACAGTCCATCATTTCATATCTCCAGAAGAAGGGCTACCCCGAGATTGCTCTGCAGTTCGTCCAGGACCCTACTACCCGATTCGACCTTGCTATTGAGTGCGGCAACCTTGACGTGGCTGTTGAGATGGCTAAGGAGCTCGACAAGCCCAAGTTCTGGACTCGCCTGAGCACGGAGTCCTTGGCACATGGCAACCATCAGGTTGTCGAGATGTGCTACCAGAAACTGAAGCAGTTCGACAAGCTTTCCTTCCTGTACCTCGCTACTGGTGACCACTCCAAGCTTGCTCGAATGGCCAAGATTGCTGAGCACCGTGGCGACTTTACCTCGCGGTTCCAGAACGCCGTTTATCTTGGCGAGGTTGAGGATCGTATTCAGATGTTCAAGGAGATTGACCTCTGTAAGTGTAAAGTTGACTACCTATCGTGCGTCTTGCTAACTCCGTATTAGACCCTCTGGCGTATATGACTGCCAAGTCTCACGGCCTTGAGGAGGAGTGCCAGACTATCCTGGAGGCCACTGGTCTGACTGAGGAAGACCTCACAATGCCCACTCTGGGTGCTCCCCTGTCCATTCCCAAGCCTGTCGTGCCCACCTTCAAGTCCAACTGGCCCACCAAGGCTACTTCGCAATCCTTCTTTGAGAAGGCACTTCTCGGACAGGTTGAGGGTCTTTCGCTTGAGGATGAGCCTGCTACTGCCGCCAGTGGAGGCTTCGAGGATGCTCTGGAGGACGATTCTGCTGCTAAGCGTAACGTGTCTTTGATCGACGATGATGACGAGGATGCTGCCGGGTGGGATATGGGTGATGACGCCGTTCCCGAGGTTGACAGCGATTTCGTCAATGTCGAGAGTGCTGATGCTGGCGGCGCTGCCAGCAGTGAGGCCGACCTTTGGGCACGAAACTCACCCCTGGCTGTTGATCACATTGCTGGCGGTTCGTTCGAGACGGCTATGCAGCTCCTGAACCGACAGGTAGGTGCAGTTGACTTTGCACCACTCAAGCCGCGATTCCTTGAGGTCTACTCGGCCTCCAGGACCTTCCTCCCAGCTTCCCAGGGCCTGTCACCCCTGGTGAACTATATCCGCCGAACTCTGGACGAGACCGATCCCAGAAGGGTTCTGCCCATTATCCCTCGGGATTTGGAGCACCTTGCCTCCAATGACCTGCAGGCAGGCTATGACTCGATGAAGTCTAACAGGCTGGATGCTGGTGTTGACATTTTCAGGGGCATCCTGCACTCCATCCTGGTCAACGCTGTTTCGAGCGAGGACGAGGTAGCCGAGGCTAGGAAGCTCATTGCTTCAGCGAGCGAGTACGCTGTTGCTATGGACATTGAGCTCTCGAGGAGACAATTGGGCTCCACTGAGGTCGTCGCCAATGACCCCGAGAAGCTTCAAAGAAGCCTCGAGCTGTCGGCCTACTTCACGATCCCCAAGATCGAGGTGCCGCATCGACAGCTTGCCCTGCTTAGCGCCATGCAGCTGGCCATGCGCAACAGGAACTACAACTCTGCCCTGAGCTTTGCTAACCGCATCATTGCTAACGGCGGTGCCAGCAAGATTGTGGAGAACGTAAGTTGTCACAATGCCTCTATTCAAGTCATGCCAATTGCTAACAACGTAAATAGGCCAGGAGAGCCAAGGCTCAATGCGAGCGCAACCCTCACGATGCTGTCGAGATCGAGTTCGACCAGTTCGCTGAGTTTGACGTGTGCGCGGCCAGCCACACACCCATCTACAGCGGTACGGCGTTCGAGGAGTGTGCCTTTGACGGCTCCAAGTACCACACCCAGTACAAGGGCACCGTGTGCAGGGTGTGCCAGGTTTGCGAGATTGGCAAGCATGGTAGCGGCTTGAAGCTATTCGCTTAAGCTTTTAAAGTGTAGAAGATTTAATGACTGGAGCGCAAAGTTGGGACAAGGAGTTTCGAGTCGACGATGCACAAAAGAAGCCAGGTGGACCGAAAGGGAACGTCTATGGTTTTCAAAAAAGGCCGGACTTGGACGATAGGTTGGTAGAACGATGGCATAGGAGTCATGTCGTGTCTTTATAGCTGCAACTTAGCCTGAATTCATGCGAGACGAGACGTACACAATTCGATCGAAGAATGCCGTTTAGACACCTCATGGGTGTGTGCGTGTTGGACGGTTGGTTGCTTTGTGTTTCCGCCTAATAGACGGATATCATCAAGTTGAATTAAGGCATACAACGGTTGTCTCTTCCTCTACTCGTCTATATCTTATTTCCGCCTCATCTGCACTAACGCAACTTTACACAATCGTCTCCAGCTCACGGGCGTAACCCAGAGCATTCTCTATCACCATCTGGCTCATCTCCTTGTTCTGGTCACCGCCCTCACCCTCGGCGGCGTCGGGGAAGTAGATGTGGCCATCGCGGACGACCCAGTTGCGGTGGTGGGCAAAGGAGATGACGTCGCCCTCCGAGTCGAGGAAGAGTAGGGACTTTGTCGAGCTGATGGGGAGGCTGGGGTATGCGCGCTCGCTGCTGGAGGCGATTTCGGAGCGGATCTGGTTCTTCAGGATCTGTTTCCGAGTTAACATGCATTTATTGTTGAGGCCGTTGGAGAGGCTGTTACCTCTGAGAAAACGCTATACTCGTCGCATGGCACCTCGCTGCTCTTCATGGCCTTCCAAACCCGGTCGTAGGATCCCTCCATCAGCCACCTCTCCAGACGAATGGGGTAGCCCAAGTATCGGTCGCTCTCGACGTCACCGCCGCCACCTTCCCGGTTGGCCAAGCTCTCGAGCTCGGTGTGGAACTCGGCATATCGACCCTGGGTCAAGAGCAGAAGCAGGCTCAGACCGGTGACCTTGTTCCGCTCGGGCAGGTTGGGCGCAAGCACGGAGGCGGGGAGCTCGTAGAAGGGCTGGAGCTGCTGGACGTAGCGGGTGAAGGCGTCGGGGTTGCGGGCGCGGATGGCGAAGAGGGCGCCCTGCTCGTAGGTCTCGCGGGCGAGGGGGAGGAGGGGCG